>BMAW01082463.1:0-16181 GCA_019974015.1 Nephila pilipes
GATGTAATGGAAATTAAAGTTAAAATTTTAATTGAATCTTTGTTTTACATGTATATAAGTTGTTCTCTATAGTACTGTGAAATCAATTTCTAAGAAACATGAATTTTTTACTTAGAGTGTTTAGTTATTTGTATATTAGAAAAGATGGTAAAAAGTATTTTACCATGTTGATAACGAACAATTTATTTTCTTGCTTGAAACCTTATATATATATATACATTTTAAAACTCTTTAGCCCCTTAACTATTTCATGTTCAGTCTATTTTTTCTTGCTGTCTTTTAATTCAAAATTCAGACCCTTCTTAATAACTAAAGAAAACCATTTTTAAGTAAATAATAAGAGTTTAATGTGTCTGGTGAAAGGATCAACTTTTCCTTAAACATAGAGATTTTGAGATATAATTTTATTAGTATATCTTGTGAGCTATGTCAAAACTGTCTAGACTAAATTGCGTTTAAAAATAATCCTATAATACACACATAAAAAAATTTATGTGCAAAAAAATTAAATAATATTATAGATGTTTCAGTATCTTTAGTTTAAATATCAGTTTTGGTACATTTAAATATTGTAAATGCTATATTTTATTAGAATTCTCTTATATTTGACAAAGCAAATAATAATAATTTAATTGCATAAATTTAGTTTCTGTTCAATATAAATGTTTTCTTCTACGGAAACAAATGTAATGAACACGCTTTGTTTTTATTTTATTTAATCAATGAACATTTAGTGATTTCTATTTATTACAGATTTAGAAATTTCAAATGAGTTGCTTTCAGAAACAATTATCTGAAACTATTCAAAAATAATGGTAAAATATGTAGGTCCTTTAGCCAACACTAAAAATCCTACAAATGACTTTTGTTTTAAAGAGAAGAAAAATATGTAAACATGTTTTAATTTGTAGCCAGATTTAGATTTCAAACCATTTTTAGAGTACCATTTAGCTGTTGGCAATAAAATATTTTTGTACAAATGATATATATATTTAACTATACCTAAATTATTTTAATTATGCTTAGATATACATTTTAATATAAGAATTCATGAAATAAATTTCTATAATATTGTTGTAATTATAAACATTTTGATCATAGACGTACAAATACTGATAAATTAAAACAAATTTAAGGATTTTACCCTAAAATGACACGTATCAATATAGTTCTGAATCATTTTGCTTTCAATATACTTCCAATAAGTAATATGCTTTCTATTACAGCACTCTTTAGCTGTTTGCTGCTTGCTCTCCTCTTATGCATTGTTTGGTGAAAATTCCTTGTTTAGATGTTATCTATCACTCTTTAAAATTTGTTCATGAATTTCGAATTATTATAACATATATATATATATATAAAATAATATATATATATATATATAGCATATATATATAGTCTTAAAATGTATCAAATTACTATCTGAAAGTGTATTAATTCCTTAAAATAATGATTCACATGATCTGAAACAGAGTGCAATATGAACTATGAATAGGTTTTCAAATGGCAAAATTCATTACAGCAAATTTATTACTATCTCTCCGTAACTGAAGACATAAAGGCGAACATGTTGCTGTTTTCATAAGCAAATATACAAACGTATGAAATTATATTTCAAAAACAGCTATGTAAAAGTTGTTATATATACCTGCATCATCTGTTCATAATGTTGGCTAATTGTTTTGCGCTAAAATTCAAAGTAAATTTTCTTAAATGTATACTAAAAATAAAAGATACTCTAAAATTTTCAAAAAAATTATTTACAGAAACTTTCCAAAATTGGTGTTATTTTCCTGTTACTTTTGAAAAGTACTTAAAGATGCAGAAGAATGACATCACTGTGAAAAGTAAGCCAAGAGAAGAATGGATCTTATACGCCATTCTAACTTTCTGAGTAAATGAAGGGAGTCTCCACCCATAATGAGACTCCTATTCTAACTAAATCTCTTTACCAGCAGGTGTTTCAAATAGCACTTAAGAGACTTATAATACGAAAAGGCAGAACATGTGATGATATATTATACAATGCAAGATTACTATAAATAAGAAATTTTTAAGTAACATAATAAAGAGAAACGTATTCTGAAAAATCTATTTAGAAAATATGTTTTCTTCTTTGCAATAAAGTTTTACTTATTGTATTGTTGTTGTTTCCATGAATTTATGTAAGATAATAGTGATAGATAATCATTTATATATTAGAAGATCAAGTTTGTTTTTTGCACTGAGATTGTATTTAATTAAGGCTCTTAAAATAGCAAAACACTTTATAATTTTAAGTAAATAATTCATAATAATCTGGTGTAATTATTTCATAGTTGCATTCTTTAAACGAATTCTTACAGAATATTTTCTGTAAAATGGGGAACATAATGGAAAGGTGCTTGGTTTAGAGAGAACTTACTAAATATTTTTCAGATAATATGGAATTGTATCAGTTAAAGAGTATATTTTTAAAGTTGTATGCTACTATAGTATTGCAATTGATTATAAAAGATCTATGAGTTGCCGCAAATTTATAAAAGGTGCACAGTGAAACCTCATATTTTCTCTGAAAATTCAAAACATTTGAAAAAATTTAATTTACACTTAATGGACTTTTCGAAAATGCACTAAAGAAAATCAGTCAGGGTTAAATTTGACAAAAGTATTGAGTTTACTCCCTAATATGTTCTTTGCTAAGAATGATAAGATATATCCCTGTAATGCTTTGCAAAAGATTTTTTTTTCTAAACGCATAGCGATAGATTGGCTTTGAATATGCATCAGTAAGAATATTGGATTACGACCCTGAATAAAGCATATAACATAAAATGCATTCAACCAGGACAGTTTCCACATATATTTTTTAAAACATACCATATGAAATTTTCAACTCAGATCTTTATTGTCAGATTATTAAGTAAAAATTTAACTTGAATGAAATGAATATTTCTAAGCGTTTGAATATATGTTGGTATTTAGATCATTTCGTTGAAGATGCGTTTTTTTATTTTTTTTTCCTCCTGTGTAACATATCAGAATTTCAAGTTTCTTACATTTGATATTGATTTAAATAAAGTAATTTAAAAATAGGATGAATATGTTTATATAATTTAATTCCAACATATGTTAAGTTAACGCTATTAATTGCTGGATTAATTTAGAACGACTTTTTCTTTAATGGCGGCTAATAATAATTTGAATAAACATTATTTCTCATGAAAGTGATGCATACGTATAAAAGAGGCAATTATATAAAAATATTTGTACTTGAAGTATTATCAGTAATTGAAAAAGTATAATATAGAATATAAGTAGGTTTAAAAAAACAATTTTTAATTTCACTCACAAGAGATTGCATAAATTTATGAGTAAGAACTTTTTATAAAATTGGTTCTGAGAAAACTGCCATTTTGAATAAAATTATTTGCTTAGAACGATATAATTTTCCCAAAAGACTATCTGTATTGAAAGATTGTTTTTTTTATATCAATTTTGGGTTTTTTATTCAATAGAAAAATATGTACAAATACATTTAGTTTTTTTATTGGATTCAATATTACAAATACGTCGAGTAAGTTGAAACCGATGTCAGAACTAAAAAATAAGCTAGCAATTTTATTTTTTTGAAAAAAAAATCTCTTATCTTTTTTTTAGAAAAAAATCTTGTATATATATATTTATTTAAAAATATATAACACAGTAATTTCTGAGAAAGATTCATTTTAAGTTTTCCGTGATTTGTTAGTCTTATGTCCAGGACATTAAGAAGATGTGCAAAATTTACTTAGTTTATACAAATGATATTTACATTAATACTTCCGCAAAAAATTTCCAGTTCTGAAATTCTTTTTAAATTATCCCACAAATTCAAATTATCTAATCTATAAGAAGCTGGAATAACAGTGTTGTGAGTGGTTAACTATTTTATGCATTTTTGTTAGATTATGTGTGTTTACTTAAAACTAAAAACGGAAGATGGAGTAAAATTAAAATAATTCTGTTATGAAAGATATTTAAAGTTTTATGTATAAATATAACTCATCTAATAAAATTGATGTATCTAATAATTACATGCAAGAAACAAACAATGCCGCGCTTTTTATTAGTTTAGTGAAAGCTAAAATAAAAATAAATACCAAGAAAAAGAACAGTAACCTCTCGGAAATAAACTTTTAACTACGTGACTTAACAAAAGTTCCTCGAAAAAAGTAAATACCTCAAATAGCTACTTTTGCTCTTTCCATTTTGCTTTAATTAACACTTTTGTTAAGTAGGTTGTTTACGAATTCCTCACACATGGGGCTCCTTACTTCCGGCCTCATAATTAGATTTTCCAAAATCATGCCCTTCTCAAACGTAATAAATGTTAATTATTTAAGGTTCATTTTGGGACATAATGAATTTGCAGTAAACTGGACAAAAGAAACTCTCCGAAGTTTCTGAAGAAAGAACAACAGTTCAAAGACGTGATTGCTATGGTAATGCGGTTAATCTAAGCTTCATAATATGATTTATTTTAGGATTTTATTCTTTTCTTTTTGACATTTAAAGAATGCTATCAGTTTTTGACTGTCTGAGCTTATGGAAAACCGTGATGAGCTTCAGAGCGATTATTTGCTTTTTTTAAAATTTAGTAATTTATTTGCTGTGGTTACTGGTTTTCTCTCATAAATATTTAAATTATTCGCGAACTGAAATCATTAATGCCAAACATAAAATAAATCGAAATTTGTACTTTGAAACTGTTAACTAATAAGCCCATGGATATAAAGAAAATAATCTTGATTTATGTGCTTTGTTTGTGTAAAATATTTGCATTATTAACTCTGTATCAAATTACAAGTGTCGTTCAATAAGTCGTTAATAAATCTTAGATATGGTTCTAGTAGTATCGAATATTGTTTATTTTTAATATGCGTCATGACTCATTAAACAGAGGACTAGATCTCAGTTATCACGTATTCGTGATCATGAGGCCTTTCGCAGCTCGAAAATTCTTTGTCATAACTTTTCCGGTGGAGACGGTATTCGCATTATTTTGAAAAAAAAAAAAAATCCGAATCAACCCACTGTTTTGATTGCTGCTTGTTTCCGGTGCGTAACTATAAATCCATTTATCATCTACTTTGTCTACTCAATGAAGATTGATGTCGACAACTCTACGAGGATACAGCATTTTTTTTTAATTTGGCAACAAATAGACAACCAAATCAAAACTAACTCCATTTAACAGTGTGTAGCACACAATGGTAACAACAGTTTGTGACAGTGGGCTATTCGCGGTTCCTCTTCAATAACCTTGGGGTCTTTTAAATAAGATTGATTGCTTTTGCTAAACATTCTTTGTCCAACCAAAAATGAAACGTGAAAATGTAGATAGAAAGCAGGTAGAAATGAAGTGAAGCAGGAGAGTTAGGGAATATAAAAACTCCCACAGAAAGTCGCGATAAAGAGGTTGAAGGAGGAGTTGAAAAAGAGGTTGAAGTAGGTGGTTGGATTAAAAGTTGAGTAATTCCAGAGATTTAGTTATTCCAGTATTCAACAATTGCTCCAGAGTCTGAGTTGCAGTCGAGGAAGGCTTAGTGGTAAGAGTCTGTTAGATTATTATTGGTGGGTTGAGTTTAGGTAGTAAAATCCTTGCCCGGGAGAGCATTAATAGTTGTTATTATATTAACCAGAAGTTAATAAATTACGTATTTATTGTTCTAGTGTCTCATTGATTGACTTATTGAATATTAGTGTTTAATCATTGAATTTAGTTATGGCATAAGAGGCAGCCCGGAATGGGCAGACGTCACAAGTTTACCTAAAAGGGTAAAGTTACTAATCAGATATTTATGTTAAATTACCTGTAATCTATATTTTTGATACTTGAAATCAAGAAAAGTATTCCTTTAAGAGTAAAACTGATATTTCAAATTATTTTGTAATAAATATATTCTATTTAATTCTCTCAAGTGGCGTAGTTCACATATTAGTATACGTAACGAACTATTTTATTATCAATAATACAATTTTTTCTATAGCAATGGATATGAAATGTTCTCTGTTCCATGAAGAAAGATCCCTTTTGTTCATTGCATAAGCCCCAGGAATAATGGAATATAACTAACAGAAACCTGGAAAACCTCTATTTCCTACCTACCGCGTTTCATGTTAATAAATCTCGTAATGCACAATAACAGCTCCTCGTGGACTGTTGTAATAATACTGAATATTACTAAGCAATTGTACTTCAATTATTAAATTTCATTAACGGGTTATTAGAATTTCCTAGTTACATCACAGTTACTATATTCTCTAATTTTTGAATTTGGTTGGAAAAAAATGTCAAATATCATTTAGAACTGAAAAGATATTGAAGATAAATTCAATGAATGGAAAGGCATTTTAAGCCGATTTGTTATACTTAGTGTGAGTTGATAGATTAAACATTTTTGGGTTAGGATTCTTTTCTAATACCTTAATTATTTTGTGACGGTGGCTATTCGCGGCTTCTCTTCACTAACCTTGGGGACTTTTAATTAAAATTGATTGCTTTTGCTAAACAATCTTTGCCCAACCAACAATGAAATGTGATTATGTAGAGCAGGTAGAAATGAAGTGAAGCGGGAGAGTTACGAAATATATAATCTCAGACTGAGAGTCGCAATAGAGAGATTGAAGTAGATATTGAATGGTTCGAGAAGTTGAGGTAGAGTGATTCCAGTTTTCAGCCTTTGTTCCAGAATCGGAGTTGAAGTCGGAGCCAAGAATCGTTACAAGTTATCATCTGGTTAATATATGTTTGAAGTCAAGGAAAGCTTAATGGTAAGAGTCAGTTAGATTATTACTGGTAGATTGAGTTAAGACAGTAAAGACCCTTGTCCTGGAGAGCATTTATAATTGTTGTTATAGTAACAAACAGCTAATAAATTGTATATTTATTGTTCTAAAGTCTCTTTGATCGACTTATTGATTCTTAGTGTTTAAACAATGAGTTTAGCTACGGCACAAGAGTTAAACAGGAATGAGCAGCCGTCACAACTTCACTTTTGATACATTCGATCTGACATCTTCCACATCTGAACTGTACAATCTCACCTTTAGAATGTTAGAGCTATTTTTGAAAGTGTTTCTCTCCTGCCTATGAAATATAAACAGTATTCTATTGAAGAAGGTGGAGTTTTTCAAAAAATGACACTCTACATCAATGCATTGACTATATATAGCGACTTGACTGTATTATATGAACATTGACTATGTTACAAAATTGTTCCAAATTATTTAAACATAGAAACTGACGTATGCTATTTTCCCTTTCTGTCTGTATTTTTGTTAGTAAAAGATAACAAATTATCACTTTACTGTACTTACAAAGAATCCTCTAAAATGTCTAACACTTGTTACATGTAGTGGGAAATCAAATATTTAATCAAATTTATTCATTTTAGTGAACATTCCTTTTTCAAATTTTAGGAATAGATGTATAATTACTTATTGAAGCCCGAAAGGGTACTGAATGCATCTGTTAAATTAGTATAACTAATTTTAGACTTAAACTCTGTATTATGCGACGTGTCTGCTCAACAGGCAATGCAATCGCTACAATTTTTATAGCACCCTAAAATTCTCTGTAATTTCAATGGTTTGTCTTGTTTATTCATGTATTTATGGCATACATATTATTTTTCTTTGTGCTTTATTGAAGTATTGATACAATCCAGATTAAGTCGGAAAGCTTTCAAAAATGTTTATTTATTGTTAGCTTACAATGGAATTAAAGAGATGTACTGTTATACAACCTAAACAAAAAAATAAATCCAAAAAACGAATCCGTATGAAAGCATTTTTTTTTTTCAATTACAGAATTAGAGCATTGATTCCACTTGACAAGCAGTAGTTTTAAATTTCTTGAAAACTAACTTTTAATCCCTTATACACTGCTGACCGTTATAATTGCAACCCAGGAAGGAAACTTCTGGAGAACATCAAAATCATATGAAAGGAAGAAGTTAGGATATGCAAATGATTAGTATTTTAACGCATTTAGACAACACAGGAGGAAGAGACGACATTTGAAGAACTGGATACTGCTGGATACTGCGTTGGATAAAACAAGTTGTGTAATAGATTTTTCATTCGAATTGCGCTTTGTAAGGTCAAAGTTTACTCAGAATATCGTGTTAAGCCTTGGATAATAAGAAGAAATGCTTACTTACTAGTAATGATATTCAATTGATTAAGATCGATGTCTATCGAGAGTATGGATTATCGTTCCGGGATATTACCAATCCCTCGGTTAGAAATCCCACCACTGTCATGCGAATATGGAATCAATGGGTTGCTGAGGGTCATACTGAACCGAATGCTTGATCTCCACCCCTCCAATGACCTCACCCGAAAGAACAGATATATTGGGAAGTTGACCCTGTTTAACTGTACAAGCACATCACGGACCATTAGTCACGAAAGGAGCAGGTTTGCAGCATGCCCAGGACCCTATAGTACCGAGCGAGAGGTTTTGTAACAGAAAGGATGGCAGCATGGACCACATTACTTCGGTTTCCCTTGAAAAGGCAGTATAGAGAGGGTCGGTGATTCTGGTGCACCTAACGACAAAGCTGCATACATCAGTGGCACGATTGGCTCGCTCGATTATGTTTGCGACTTTCAATCCTTTGTCAAAATACCGTTGATCGTAATATGAGATTAAAGAGTTAAATACTATATTAAAATAGAAAAAGTACCAGGATATTTTATAGATGAAACAAATAGAATTCCCCAATAAAATATTTAGAAAATAACATTTCTCTGTTTAAGAACCAAAATAAGGAAGTCATTATCAAATAATTAGTTATAAAATCAAATTTATAGTTCAGAATGAGAGGGTGAGTGAAAGTGAAGGGTTATTGGAACAAGGGCCAGAAGTGACTATGCTGCGGCAAACAAGATATAACTGTGGTCTAGACGTGTGAAAAATTTGAGTAAAGAAAAAAATTGGTTGTCAGGAAAGAGAGTCGAAAATAGAGAAGGATCACCAGAGGTGCATCACCTGTGTTTCGCACCCCCCGGGTTACTCTAGGGATCCTTCTCTATTTTCAACTCTCCTTCTTGTCAAACAATTTTTGTCTTTAATCAAATTTTTCAAACGTCTAGACCACAGTTGCATATTTTTGGCACAGCTTAGCTACATATGGCTCTCTCTCTTGCGCCAATATCCTTCACTTTCACTACAGCACAGAAACACTTTCTACACAAAATAATATCAAACATATCTTTTAAGTTAAAAGTGCAAAAGTAGAAGCTCAGTAGAAAGGTGATACATATAAACTGCTGTTTGTAGAAAATGCAACACCATGAAGGAATCATCAGAATCAAATGAAATTCGCAGCAAATGTCAATTATAGGATATTATGCAAATTAATAAAGTTTCAGAGCCATCGCGCGTGCGCGGCGCGCGCAGTGCCCTCTGAATTGATGCTGAAAGCATATAAATAAAGTGCTGTAGCGGGACGTTGAAAAAAGTCTATGATTATTTGTTAGTGGCAAACGTTTAGTGAGACCTGCGTATGCCTCCACGACGGAAGAATAAGAAATTCAAGCAACTTACGGAGTTTGAACGAGGGAGGATAATCGGCCTTCGAGAAGGAGGATTTTCCTATCGCGCAATAGCAGCTCGTATGCAGCGGAACAGTTCCACAGTGATGCGAGTTTGGAAGCAGTGGACCGACGAGCACCGAACAACTCGAAAAACAGGCACTGGACGACAGAAGGTGACGTCAGAGCGCGATGATCGACACCTGCTCCGCATGGCGGTGAATGATCGCACAGCTTCCTCCAGGCAGCTGGCAGCACGTTGGTCTACTGCTACAGGTGTACAATTGTCGGCTTCGTCAATTCGTCGTCCTCTGCTGCGCCGTGGATTGCGTGCAAGGGTGCCTTTATACAGGATTCCCCTCACGGCGAATCATCGACGGCTGCGTCGGCAGTGGGCTCTTGAGCACAGAGACAGGCGAGCTGATTGGCACCAAGTTGTCTTTTCAGATGAATCACGCTTCAATTTGTGGACCCATGATGGCCGTGTTCGTGTTAGACGTTATGCCGGGCAACGCTGCCTTCCTGAGTGTATTATTGAACGACATAGTGGTCGAACACCCGGAGTTATGGTCTGGGGTGCGATTTCGTATCATGGACGATCCAATTTGATACGAATTGAGGGTAATCTCAATAGCAACAGGTACGTCCGTGAAGTGCTACAGCCCGAAGTCGTTCCTTTCCTTCAAGGCATCCCTGGAGCTATCTTTCAGCAGGATAATGCACGCCCACATGTTGCGCGGACTGTTCGAGACTTCTGTTCAGCACAACGCATGCAACTTCTTCCTTGGCCTGCTTATTCACCGGATATGTCGCCTATTGAGCACGTGTGGGATATGGTTGGTCGGCGTCTCGCTCGTGATCCGCGTCCTGCAGTTTCCAAAGACGAACTTTGGTTGCGCATACAAGCGATATGGAATTCTCTTCCTCAAGCAGATATTCAACATCTGTTTGACTCCATGCCACGTCGTATAGCAGCACTTATTGCAGCGCATGGTGGCTGCACCAAATACTGATTTCGGACGCTTAATTTGTTTCTTTTGTTTTGAAAATTTCATCATTTATTTGTATCAGTACAAGTCGTTTCTGTATTAAATTTCATTTGATTCTGATGATTCTTTCATGGTGTTGCATTTTCTACAAACAGCAGTATACAAATGTTAGGAACAAAACGTCATGGACAACATGAGCGTACGTAAAACGCGTACGGTTGCTTCGCACAGCTCAGTGCTACAATAAAAGGAAGAACGGAGGAGCAATTTGTCCTTACGGGACGAATGAAAAATATACGCCTCACTCGCAATCGTCGTTTATGACCGAAAGTACCAAATACGCACCACTTGAGAACGAGCTCAGGGACCGAACGATACATATTTGCATTCTACGGTGGAACATTTTCTAAATATCTCTAGATGGCGCAATGTGACCATTACTTTTGAAATGAATAGTAGTTATAAGATCTTGACGATAAGTTTGATCACAGTCTGTCTTAATTCAGTAATTTGCCCACCAGCTGTAGTGGGGAAAGAAAGGAAAGAGTAAATGAACAGAACTCGGCGCTTGAGAATTTTTTTCTCAAGTTAGCCTTAGTGATGCAAACCCGCCCCCCCCCCCCGCCCATGTGACAGTTTCCTTCGATTATCATCCGTCCCCAGGGAACGTTTTACGTTAAGGCGTGCCGTCTCGAAATGGTTAAAGACATAAGCTGCAAGTGAAAGTGAGTTCTTTCATGAAATATGGTTAGAAGAAATCATATGGACGATTTAACACGTGGAAGAATGATCGGAAAACTGGAGGAAAGACGTAGTTTGACCAACGTAGCTGAAGAGTTCAAAATCAACATAAGCTTGGAAAGCCTTCCAAACTATAGGTACAGATATTAGAAAAAATGGTGGTGGCCGTTTTGGTAAGCAACTGCAATGGATGACTGATATATCTTCCAGTAGGAGAAAAGAAAGATCCCGATAACAGTCAGCAAGTGGCATTGCTCAGCAACTGTGTACAGCAAAATTGTGACAAGTGTAGTGGTTTACTGTGGTCAGTGGTTTACTGCGGACATTTCCTGAATGGAATCTTGTCCTCTTTATGGATGAAAGTCGTTTCTGTGCCACAAGTGATTCTCAATGCTAGTTTGTTTGGAGATAGGTCGGAAATCAGTTTTACCCTAGTAGCATCAAGGAAAGAGACCATTACGGTGGTCCTGTGGTTGTCTTCAGGGGGAGGTATTAAGCTGACCTGGTGGACTGAGCTCCACGCTTTCGACAGAGGTTTTGTATTTGGAGATCTCTATCGTAAGGAAGTGATCCTTGTCATGTACGTCGGTTCCTAGGGGCTATTGAACCAGATCTCTTTCTTTATGGATGACAATGCACGGACTGCTTATGTTTAGCAGCTACTGGAAAGTGATGATATTACTCGAATGGACTGACCAGCGTTCACCCCGATTTAAATACCATAGAACATGTATGGGGGAGGTGCTTTGTGGAGATGTTTTGCGGGGCGATTACGTTTAATTATGTGCATATAAATTTGAGAAGAGTGTTTAATAAGTTGCTGAGAAATCCAATCGGACAGTATAAACTTTGAGAATTGATATCATTCAACTGGTGAATAGATTATTTTGCAATCCAATGTCCACAATTACAGTCTTAAAAATATAATAAATATTATCATCGATTAAATTCCTTTTGTCTTTCTTATCTTGAATATCGCAATAAGACGTACTAAATATTTTAAAGAATGTAAAAAAAATTTAATACATATATTTATTTTCTGTTTAATTTTTGAAGAAAATAGGCATAGTGTATTTTATCAATAAATTTCTATATGACTGTTGTATATTTTTTTTAAAAATAAGAATAGCAAGTATATTTTTAATGCGACTTTTATTAGATGTAGGAAACCTCTCACTATATTTGTATGTTTTGATAACAACATTTTACAATTGATAATGTTCTAATACTTGCCATAAACGTTCATGATATCTTATTGATTTGTAAAGTAAATTGAGTTTTGGTCGTTTAGTATATATCAAGCAAGAAATTATTTCAAGGATAATTCTGAGTTTTGTTTGTTATTGTGTGCTTATCATTCTTATGCAGATTAATATGTGTGTTTGTTCTTAAATATTTCAGAATAATCGACAGCTTATTAAAGATGTATGACAAATGGAGCCGAATCACTCCATAGAAATGCTAACAGAAGCACAGCTTATATTAACCTTAGCAAAATGAATGTCCCTTATGTTCATTATCATTACAACGCTTCATTTTGAACACAAAATACCGCCTTATGAATTTCTTGTTCTTATTCACTAAACTCAAATGATGTTCACACATTTATTAGTTAAAGATCGGTTTGAATTCCTGGCACTGAATTCAGAGGGAAAGGAAAGCATTAAAGAAAATCATTTCTTTACATAGACAAATAAATGTTGAATTACATCAAAAAATATTATGAATGAATGCAAAAAAATATGAAGATATTTAAAAAATAAAAAATTAGATCTAAATAAAATATTTGATATATTTATAAATTAAAGTTTTTTGTGGGATTAATACCTAGGATTATACTGAATTCAAATTCAAATTTCAAGGAATATTTTTCAAGATGTTACTATTAGTTCATAATAAAATATCATTATACTTACACGTGTTATGCTATTTAACTTTGCATAGTTCTCAGTGTTTCAGCAAGGAATGTACAAATGAAATAAAAGTGCCTTAAAAATAATTTTGAATCAGTATGGTTTGAAACAAAACTAATTTTAATATGAAATATAAATTACAGAGAAATTAACATGTCAAAAACATCAACATAATAACATTGAAGGAATAATACATTTTTTTTTGTCATTATTCATCCTGTATGTGATGGGGAATAAAAGGAATAAATTCTGATATAAAATGGCTTAAAAATAAAATATAAAGTAAAATATTTATCATATTTAAAATACGCATCATAATCGTATATCAAGCAGAGAGTTAAGCTCTTTGTTGAATATTATCAAAACTCCTTCGTATCTGTTTGAAAAGAACATCCCTCCCCCTGTAGAATAAAAGACAATTCTAGATATCAAAATACATCACATACCATAAAGAAATAAAAGTACGATCATAAGAAAAGAAGAAAAAACAAATAAAACAGTACCAAATTACACACAGACACCATATTCTTCTATTGCTCATACGTCTGAAAGGAAAGATATCCGCAAAGAAGTAACTGTAGAAGTGGAAACGAAGTCGCTTGATTCCAGCCTCCTCCAGAGACTAGAAGGCTATATATACATGGCCAGTCAAGCGAAAAGCTCAAGGACCATTGGGGATGACCACCTTTTTTTTCCCCAACAAATGAGTAAATTGTATCTCGTAATCGATCGGTTCCTGCTGCATAATACGCAAGATTGTAGTTGACAGCATGATTGAAGACATACTAAATAAAGTTTATTTCATCTTAATGAAGGATCTGAATTCACACTCAGTTTATTATTACTCAGTAATCCATCTTAGTCATCATGACATTTCGAAATATTACATATTCACCTTCAAATGCGGTACTATGCGTTACATATTTATAAGTATTGGGTAATAATTAGTAATATTTTTATTAGCAGTCCAAATGTTTCAAAATAATTTAACAGAAAATAAATCAAATGCATCACTTTCTTTTAATACAGTTTAAATTACAACTATTTATGTGTTTCTTTAAGGTTTAATTTGCTCATTATTTTGTTATTGTTTTCAGTTATTTCGACACTTAAATCGTTATTGATATTATATGTGTCAAAAGAAAATTTAAGTAAAAAAGAAAATTAAATTCAGTTGCTTAAATTTATGAAATATTCTAAAGTACAGTTGAATATAAATGATAGTTTATTGTAAAGGAAACTATTACTGAAAATTCTATAAATATAAACTTGAAATTATACATTAGAAAATTATAAAAATGCTAGTAAAATAGATTTGGAGATGCCAAGACAACTAACACTCAAATCTTATTAGGGGTTTTACTTTCATGAAAGTATTGTCGATTAAAAATTTGAAACATTTACAAATCTATTGAATTAAGATTCTATTTCAAACCATATCAATATAATGATATAAATGTAATGCTAAGAAATTAAATTAGAATTAAGCTTTGTTTGTAAGCTTTGTTTAGTATTTTATAAACCTGAAGCTCGATCAGATTTCTATAAAAAAAACAATTGTTAAAGATAATTTAGTTCCTTAAGAATGAACATAATAATAATGAATGAATTCCGAATAACGATTTATATAACAGTATTATGCATAAAAACAAACCCTGACCTCCAAAATCTAAGATACACCCTGCTTTTTGACATGATTATTTGTCAAAACGTTGTTTGAGAAAAAATGAAAAAAAAAAAGCAAAAAATATGAATTAAATGAATATTCTTAAAAGTGCAGCATTTAAATTCAAATGTTTATAATAATAATTTCATTAGTATTATAAACATTTTCAACTACAAAAACTAAGTTGTGATATAATTCACCTTTTCACTCACAAATTTGAAGAAATATTTGGTTGATTGAAATCAATGCTTACGACCGATAAATCCCATGAATCCGTCAATAAATACTTCCTTCATTTTAACTATAGCCTTTTAAATGAGAATCACGATTTATTGCGCGAAACGAAATAATTAATTTATTTTTTTATTTTATATTTAATTTCTCAATAATTCCTTTCGAATGAATAATTCCACAAAAATTATCAATGGATTTTACATCAATTTCAAAGCTGTCCTAATGAATTTCTTTCAAGTTCATTCTTAAACTCTAAGTCAATGCAAAAATAGAGGACTATGATAACTTCAAATTAAGATGAATAATTAGAATTCTATCAGTCAAAATAAGTATCATCACACTTCCTGAAAAAGTCCAAATTATTTCTTAAATCTATGGTCATTACTAAACGATATAACTTGAATAGTATGGAGTAATTGGAATATGCACAGAAAAGGCAGAAACGGTTATTTTATTGTGCTCATGAATCCCTTGTTTTGAATGTAACATGAGCATTTATATATTTATTATTTATGAATATAATATGAGCATTTGACAAATTAAATATTTAATAAGATATTACTTTTATTTCCTTTAATTCATAAACTAGATTTTATTTTATTCAATAGTGTTATAATTAGTTATTATGGGTATTATTTATTCAATTGTGTTATTATTAGCCTTCATTATTCATATCGAAATACAACAACAAATAAGGACTACTTCAATTCGAGAAATAGTAGGAATATAATAAGGAACATTTTCAATTTTTTTTTTCCATTTTCCATCCACACTCACACACACACACACAAACACACACACATATATATACTATATTCCTGAGAATAAAGAATTTAAGACTATTTCAAATCATGTGAATAATAGAAATTTTTAAACATCATGATAAAGCACCTCTATAAATATAAACATAGGAATTGAGTCAATAATTCATAAAAAATAAAATAGTATAATTTATTTTTCTTAAATACTTACACTTGTGTTGAATTAAGAAATAACGCATCTGTATGTTGTTTAAAATATGTATAAGTATATATATATATACTTATACATATAATATATATATATATATATATA
>BMAW01082463.1:16581-75948 GCA_019974015.1 Nephila pilipes
GAGCAAAATATACAAAATAGATTAATGTAACAATTTATACTACAAAATTACAAAATTAGGGGATAATATTCAAGCTTTATCTTAGAAGTATTTACTTATCTTTAGTAATTAAATCAAGAATCATAATTTTTTTAAAATTAATATTCTACTTACAATATTACTTCTTTATTTTTCGTAAGGATCCCTAATATTTTACATAAATCTAAGAGCTGAAATAAATCAGTAAACCTATTTTATGACTAAGCTATAAAAGTATTATCAAATAAAACTGATTTATCTAGGAATGAATATAGTTAATTTATGTATGACAACAAATTTGTTTAGTTAAATGAAAGTATTACAGCATTAATTCATAAAAAAATATGTTTAAAAATTTCGAAAGAGAAGCAGATTTTTTTTTAATTATTTTCTTGTTTTCATACTTTTTAAACAAATAATATTTAGTTGTGAGCACTGAATTACTTTAAGATATTTTGTAACATCTAATAATAAAATTGAAGGGTCAATTTATATATATATATATATATATATATATATATAGAAATATATATATTTCTCTCTCTCTCTCTCTCTCTCTCTCTATACAAATCATGAATTTAGTATTTTGTTTTAACACATTATTCACAAATAAAAATTAACTAATAGTTACAAGGAAAAAAAGCTATTCTTTCCTAATTAAATTCGCTGCACTTATTGTAACTTACATGTATTTAAACTTATATGTATTGGCTGTATTTTTGATTTTAACTTCCATGTTAAAAACGTAACATTTTTATTCAAATTTATTCAATTGCATGACTTTAAACATATTAAATAACAACTTTACACGCGTATTTAAGTATAAGATTCATAAGTGGGTAAATATAAAACAATGTTTTACATGTATCGCATTATCTTAAAAGCACCACATTACGTAAAAAAAATAAGAACAGTCAATAAATACCAGGAAAGATTAGATGCCACTTTTAAAGTTTTTTAGAAGAGTCATATTATAAAGTATATATCGATAAGATACATTGGTATATTATTCTGAATATGTTATTTTTGTAACACTAATAGATAAAATTTAGGGGAAACTTTTACGTTCATAAGTCACGTATTATGACTTTTGAAAGCATTTTGTTATTCATATATGTAATATAGTTATCGAAAATATTCGGTATATATATTCATATATGTAATATATATACCGAAAAGTTAATATGAAGACTATCATATGCTAATTTATGAAGCTCTAGCAAAAATTTATCATTTTCTGAATCGAAATATATACAATGGGGAGAAATATTATTTCCTGATAAAAGTAAATATAGACTAAAAATCGTTTTCACCAGTCTATAACTGACAAAAATTGAAAGCTTGCTAAGTAATGATATAATTTATACATATTTTAAATTTCAATATCTTATCCATCATTGTTTTCAAATATGTATATTTTAACTTAACATTTCAGGAAGTCTTTTTTGCACTTTTCTGTTTAAGGTAGTGAATTTTTTTATAGTTTGAAATAACTTTTAAATTTTTAATTATTTTTCATAGAGTAATTGCTACTATTTCTCGAGCTAGATATTTGTTTAGAAAGCAATCACTCTTCTAATTTATCTTCTTTAAAACTTTGCTGAATTTGCGCTTACGCTTAAACTTGTCGCCTCAGTTATCTCTCTCGATCCACTGATAAAATGTTTAGTCAGCAGAATGAATTCTTATATAAAGGTATTAAAGAAGTAAGAAAAAATCTCTAGAGGTTCACACAGAGTTTTATTCTTCAGAATGTCCGATTTAAAAGTATTTTTTTCCAATGTTTAGCTATACAAATAATGGAAATATTCTTCATGTTGTGTAAATTCCAAAAAATATTGCACTCTGTATTAATTTTTTAATACATGTTGTGTTTATTGTTTTATTTTACTGTGAACTGTCTTAAATGATAATATTTAAAAATAATTTATAAGGTATTTAGTTAAAATAATTTCAGAATAATTTTTGTACTAAAGCTTTTGTATTGGTTTTTTTTTTTTTTGAGCATATAAATAATTCTGAATTTTTTAATTATTTTTATAAAACCTAAATTTTGAAACTTGTACGTGTTTAATGATTCTTCTGAGAAATTCAGAATAAAAATATTTAGAAATATGGCAATGATGCGAAGTGAACTTCTACGCACATACTTTTGTGTAGGAAATTATGATTCCTTGGATCAACGAATTGTGTGACAATATTAATAATTTTTTTTTAAAAAAAACCCAAGGAACTGAAAATAAGTAATATACTTCTACAAAGGTAAATGTTAAACAAAGTTTTGATGAAATTCCAAATTGTTAAGAAGTTATATAAAATCAAGTGATTTGTAATAGAATAAAACTTTTTAGTCGTAGTATTAGAAATAAAAAAATATGTGAATTTGGTATTATGTATGCTAAAATGATCTTTAATCATAATTTATTGTTTGATTCCTATCTGTAAATTTCAATTCAGTAACTTAATCCAGATTCGAAAATAATTTTATTTAAAAAAAAATTAAGTTCAAACCAATATCGAAAAAGGGAAAATTATGTTGCTTATTCAGTTAATAATCCGCTCATTTTAATTGATATTTCTTATGAAAAATTCGTCAAGAATGGAATCACAATAATTAGATTTCAACGAAAACTTAATTAAATTAAAAGAATCATTGTTCTGCAGATGAATTTTAATTAAAAGGGAAGTTTTTGATTTATATCTCTTTTGATCTGATATGGTAATATTAATATTTAAGGCAATTATAATTATTATGTTTCCTGATTTCAATTTCTCTCATCTTTTACTTCATGCAAACAGAATAAGTAAGCGTTTCAGAAACCTCCAAAATAATTGCACTTCTTGGGAAAATATTTAGTAATAAGTCGTATAAAGAAAACGTTCTTTTATGATCTGAGTCATCAATTTTCTTTGATTCAAATTTCACAAACTATTAAATAAATTCAAAGCATTTATTGCTTCATTTTACCGTAAATTTCCTTCGTTTTCTTCCAAGTATTTTCATTAAATTCTGAATTTATGTACTGTTTGTTGATAAATTCATAATAAGAAACACAGGTGTTTAGAAGAACTTGATACATTTTGCGCTAGTTCGTTTCCAAACCACATCAAATTTAACAATCTTACTGACGTGAATATATTCGGCTATCACAGTTCGGAATAAGAACGGCTGTTAAGTACACCTGGTGATTAACATGCATCAAAATACTTTTATCTCGAAGGACATTGTGTGTGTAGGAACTCCTTTACAAACTTATTAAAAGAGGCCATCAAATTCGTTCATTTTCCTCAGGACAAATATTCGTCCCAATCTGCTCCTATCATCCTCAATTCATCGATTTTTGGTCAGGAAAGGTGCTAGAGTATACTCTTTGAGCATTGTGCATTCCGAAGGGGTTCGTCAAGGTGGTGTTTGTCTTTTGAAACAAATTTTCTCATCAGGCTGTCAAGATTGTGATGTGAATCTCTCTGAGGGGAGTTTGCTTTGGTAGATTTTCATTGACAGGAATGGTAAAGCCTCATTAGAGGCTGTGTTTATTCCCAGATGCATGCTAATGTATCGGAATTCTGAAACTTTGCAGAAAGTCGCAATGTTTGTTTGTGTTTAATATATTTTGGTATGCCTTTTCTAATTTTTTTATAAAAATATATATAAACAAGAATTTATTTTTTATATCTTAATATATTTAGTACAATTTATAAATAGTAAAGTAATACTCTTTATTTTATAGTGTTAATCATACATATCTACTCAGTCATTTTATTATTTTTTAATTAAAAGTGCCCATTTACTTTAATTATACCCCTATAAAGTTATTATTTTCTACAATAGGAATTCTTATGTATTTTTTTATAAAGTCTTAAATTTTTATATCATAATTTAAAATCTTAAGAAAATTATAATAATTAAAAGTATCTAATGTACATATTTTACAAAAATTATTAGATTTTTGATAAACATCCTTATATGATAGCCGTTTCAATCAATTTTGAATTATATTTAACCAAAAACTTTGTATACGTCATATTATTTTAACAACTTTTGAAATGCAATTTAATATTTTATCCTAAATAAACTTTAAATTTTATCTCTATATCACGCATAGGAAAATCAAATTTTATTAAATAATTAAGCATACTCAGAGTTCTATAACAATATTATACAGATTACATCTTGAACCTACATACATTGCATAACATTTCAAAACTATCGCTAAAAGAAAGTAAAATCATATTTGAGCGTATTTACTGTAATTTTCACATTTCTTCTTTTGATAAGTCTTCAACATGTTGTTTGACACTTGTTTTGAAATTACTAGAAAAATAAGAAAATAGAATGCCTCTATGGATCATTTTGTCAGACAAGGATTTATCCACCTTATTCAATGTAGTTACAAAAAAGAACAAGTTCATAGGATCGGCATTTATTTGGATTCCTTATTTTCTACACATCACTTTCTCTGTGTGACATCATGACTAATGAAAAATAAAACGATGTCGATAAAAGTGACAAAACTTGTGAGATATGCCGATCGGAATTTTCGATATCCGTTTTCACCGGATCTTCTCATTCAATAGCGTTTTTATCTTTCAGGAAGTCTTATCCACAAGACAGCGTTTAATCTATGAGGATGTTAAAGGAATTGACGTATTTTACAAAACCTGTCTCAATAGTTCGTCTGAACATTGAGCGTTTTTTGATAAGATCACGTTAAAGAAAATTCCAAACAGAAACTTTTCAATTAAAAGCCTTTTGATAACTATAAGTTGTAATGCAAGTAACAATGTAAGTTTTTTGATGTTATTTGCAGACATATGATAAAACTGAGAAAACAAAAGATTATTTCTGTAAAGAAATAATCTTTAAATCTTAATCTTATCATTAAAAAAATTTGGTGCATTTTTTCCAACAAAAATATTATATTAAGTTTGAAAATATTAATTCATCTACATTTATTTTTAGACTTATAATATTTTTCTCATATTATCATAGATTTAATATTAATAGCTTGTAATTTTAAGACGTGAGAGCTTTACAAAGAGGAAGGAATAAATTTGAAAATAAGGTAAAGTTAGCTTTTTCTTTAACATTAAAATAAAATCTAAGATTACGAAAATATTTAATTGTAAATTTTCTATAATTTCAGCTTCTTATATCTTCGAAATTTATAAGACAACGTTTAATGAACATTGTAAAATTAAGGTCAAGTTTGGAAAATAACTGTTTGATAAGATCTTTCAACCCTAACATCAGAAATACCTAACAAAAATTTAATGATAAGCTAATTTTCTGACTAGAGATATGGGAAAAGTTCTAAACTTATATTTGAATCCTTGAAAAAGGTAACAAAACTCTTTTTATTTTAATGTAATAAGTTTAAAAATGGCAATAGTCTTACACTTGTGACGATATTTTTACAAAGCCTGACAAACGAAATAAAATAGTATTAACAGCATTGTTCACTGTCTTAAAAGTTAATTACTTTATGCATAATTTGTGTGATTAAAATAAGTTTTTAATTAAAATATATAAAAATTAGTTTTTAATTAAAAACAGTTCTGCGAAAAGAAATCAGAGTTAATTTTATTTCGGTTATTCAAAAAACAGATACATACAATTAATCATATAATCAAAATAAATATAATTTACACTATTTTGATTTGAAAGATATCATTTTTAATAATTTTAATCAATACATTATTAAAGACAATTTGAGTAATATTTCAACACTCTAAATGCATTCAAAAGCTATTTTAAAAATTCACTACCCTCACATTAAAAATAAATATATTTACATTCATACTTTATATAAAATCATTTAATCCATACACACACATACATATATAAATGACTTGAAATGTTAAAAAAATATATGAATAAAGTACTACTTTAACTCATGCTAAGAAGTTTTACACAGAATGCATAGTATGATTGATGTGTTATGATTATGAAATTCAAGTTTGGATTTTTTTTTAAACAAATATCAAACTTGTAGGGACTTGTTTGGGATTGTAATACCAAAACTACTTTTCTTTTTCAGTTGATTTGCTATTGAGCTTTTGTTTGCTTTTTAAGAATCTTCAGAGTCAACTACCTTTGATATTTTCGCCAACTTATTCCTTAAAAGCTTGAATTTCTGGTTATACAAATAAAAAAACAGAGATTCTTTTTTTTAAAAAAAGAACTATGATTGAATATGAGAGAAACAAATTACATATTTATCTGTTATGTATAATATAAAGATATTCTGTTTGTAAAGATTGAATAATTGTCAATAATTGCAGTTGAAACTTAATTTTCAATTGTTGAGTGTGATTGAGCAACAGAAATTAATTGTAAATTGTAGCATATGGATTCAAGAAATTTTTTTTGTCTGAAAATCACTGATATTGAAATATATATTTACATGAGTTTTAATTCCTTCTAGAGATCAACTATTTGATACACATATATATGATAGCGGTAAAAAGGATCGAAAAGTAAATCGTCAGGATAATTATTTCTATCATTAACTGTAATCTCTAACTTGAATAATGACTTTTTTAAAAGAAAAAGTCATATAATGCATTACGTAAAATACTTTCAAAATAAATTTGCATATTACACATTTCTATTATTTTTATACGTTAATAATTGCTTTAAATTAGTGTTACAATAATACAATTTTAAAACTTCTAATACTGAATGGTAACTGTAAATTTATTATTTTTTCATTTAGGAACTATTTTCACATATATGTGTAATAAATCAGTTTTACATTAATTTTAAACTTGATAAAATTAAATTTTTTTATAGTTTAGATTTTATACTCAATATCTTATTACTAAATTTTATTTTTGTATAATTTCAGAATGCTTATAATCTTCATTCTTTTAACTAAAATTAGAAAATTACATTTACAGTTTTCCAGTAAACAAAAGTACTATACATAAAAAGTAGTAGCTATTTTTACTACTAAACTATATTATTCAAAGCACTCTTTTTAGAATAGCTGTTCTCTTTATTTGCCAATTTCTATTTCATGTGAACCTTCACCAAAACCTTTACGGATGTTTTGGTGAATGTTTACGAATATGAATTGCTGCTAAGATTGACTTATAACTAAATTGAGCTTTTCATTTTGGTAAATGAATCTTACTACTGAAAAATCGTCCCTATTTGTTATCAAAACATTCAACAATTCGCTATTTAATAATTAACTGATAAATAACCAGATGAAGAATTACAATTATGTTAATGATTAATTTGTGAATTGTGATACATAATGCGATTTAGGGATTTACAATTTTAGTCCAGTTAATTCTATGTATCAAATATTTATTACCAATGCATTGCACAAATATTTGGTTTTAGATGCAGCTGACGTAATCAAAATTGATGCTTGTAAAATTTTGAATTTTTGTTGTACGCAGTACAATTAAATGAAAAACAGGTATATATATATGTAGTTTCTCAAAATTAGAGAAATAGATGGAAACTCAAATCATCCACTAGATTGTTATGCATTCATATTTCGTCAATTATGTGATGATAAATTGTTAAAAGTTTTGGTTCTCGACGCTCTTCCTCTGTTAAACGCCAAGAATAAACGACATAGTAAGGCAACAACTGATCATAACCATGCAATTTAGGTTAAAATGGATGGAGAATAGAACACATAAAATTATACATGAAATTGAGATTTCTCTTATGGATATTTGAATTCGATGATTTGAATATTCGAATATATGATACCTCAAATAAAGAGGGTATTACTATATATGATTCATGTCCAATGACATATTCCACTTCAGTATACGATAACAAACATATAATTCAAGGGACTTCCATTCCTTGGATATGCATAAATATAGAAGTCCGATAATTTAAACTATCATTATTATTGAACTAAAGGCTAGTAATATAAATAAAATCTATTATACATATGCATATGTTTGTAATAATAATATTAAAATATTTGCTTCAAAATGAAACATCAAACTTGCACACAAGTGAGTAGTTTAATCTATAATGTAAAATAACTTATAAATGAAACAGCCAAATGAAAAAAAGCACATCCAGCAATCCAAATTGAAAGTTCAGGTTTAGGATTGAAACAGCAAAATAAGCTGGTTTTGTAGTACACCAAACCTTCCACCTTTAAATTTGCTCTGTAGTTGATCTTTCTCTCTCTCTCTCTCTTTCTCTCTCTCTCTCTCTCTCTCTCTCTCTCTCTATATATATATATATATATATATATATATATATATATATATATAAAGAGAGAGAGAGAGCATCCCAGGCATGTTCTATAGCAGGGGTGCGAACCTTTATGTATCAACGTGCCATTTTTTCTAAAAAATATTTAATGAGGTCATGGACGTGCCGTTAAATAATTTTGACTTCTTGATTAATGGGAAAATAATAATACTTCAGACTATCAACTCAAAATTCTTCATTTACTACAAAAAAAATACATTTTGCAATGTCCCAGTTATACGCGTAATTCAAATTAAAGTAACATTAGTGTGACTTCTGTTGCTGCAGATTAGATGGCAAATAACTTATATTAGGGTTGTAAGATGTTACTTTTAGCAGAATGCATGCTGAATTGGAATCATCTGTCAAATGGTTTCTGATAGAGTCTTTAATGTTATTCATCTCCGAAAATAATGATTCGCAGGCATAGAGAGATAAAAAAAATAATATGATTAAAACAGCACGAGCCAGCTTCTTGAAACAAAAAATATGGTTAAAATAGCACGAGTTAGCTTCTTCAAACTGTTAAATCTGTCTGGTAATGAATTTCATATTTCTAAATCTTTCCTTGTTTGAATAAATTTTTGAATCCAAATTGAACTAGATTGGAAATCAATCAGCAGCGTTTCAAATTCTTCAGTTTCCAACCAATCGAATTGGAACAAGTACAGCTTATCAAATGAAATCACATCAGAATACATAATAAACTTGAGTGTTTTCCATAATTCTTTGAACTGAGAAAATCTTGCTGAAAATTCATTGATTGAAGAATCATTTACAGAAATAAATTCTTCAGTGACTGTTTCTTCGCCTGGTTTCTCATGTATATCTAAATCCTTGATATTTTTTCAAGTTTGGAAAATACTTTAGTTGTAGTTTATAGTTTAGTTTAGTAGGTCTTTCAAGTAGTTTCTTATGATAATATCATTCCTGTGTGTGTGTGAAAACATGCGGTTTAGCGTCAAAAGCACGAGTGAGATCTATCATGACGATAATTGTTTTATTTCTGCCTTGAAGCTTCACGTTCAATTCATTGAAACGTTGGCATATGTCTGTAAATTATATCAATTTTGAAAGCCACATAACATCCAACAACTATGGGTATTGTTTAATTTCCCCCTCATTTTGCAGACAGTCTGATTTCTTCCAAGCAATCAACAAGTATTTAAAGCGCGTTCCCACTGCTCAACCAGCGAACATTATTATACATCAGTAAGCCATTATACATCAGTAAGCCATTATACACCGAGGTGACTTCATTTAATAAAGCATTAAACTTTAGCTTATTTAAAGTCTGCAACGAAATGAGATTGACTATTTTTGTGACAACCGCCACTACATATCAAGGGATGTTAAACCACTCTTAGTACACAAGACTTGTTGGTGAATGATTCATAGAAATTGGAGAATTGTATGTTCTACGTCTGTTTGAAATAAACTTATGAAACTTTTTTTTTTGCCCACCATAATTGGAGCACCACCATGAAAACATTTTTACTGAAACATTTTTTTTTTCAAATCAATTTATTTCTCAGCAAGTGAAATTGTTACAGCCGTACAAATATCTGCGTCCTTTGTAGCGATTAGCAATGATGTTATGGCAATTAATTCTTCCGTAATGCCGTTTCCTATGCAGTAACGAGCACTGTAATAGTGTAAGGCCCCTTCTACTCGGAATTGTACTGACTGTAGTAAAATAGTTTCTAGCGATGAATCCCATTTTTTAAACTAAATCCGTATGATAAGCATGCATATATTCAGTAGAACAGTGAGATATCAACATGATTGCCATTCTCCACACAGCTTGATAATAAAGAATCGTGGTTTGGAATGTCATTTCATTTGATATAAGGATATCTTTCAAAGACATCCTCAGCACTTTTACTGCACGGAGGTACTTCGAATATATTTTGTAATGTTAAGCTTACACCAAATTTTCCACAGAATAATGATTGCTGCTTTTCGTAAGCACTTCAACTTATTGCCGATAAGCATTTCAAACGCGTTTTACATGATATCTCATCAGTAGAGATTGTTTACAGTCTAATTAGCTGGTTTATACTTCTCTGTTACAATTCTATTGATACAAATTGATAATTAGAAAACACAAAGGTGATGACACACACAGGGAATCAATGAAACACACAGGTGATATCCACCAACTTGATCACTTAAACTGAATAAAATCACATAATAGCTGTATATTGTATTTTTTCTCAGTTTTTGATTTACTATATTCAGTTATTCCCTACAATTAAAATTAAAAATTCTTTCATATTCGAATAATTTCCCTTTTTCTGTGCATATGTTTACTTTTAAAATTTTTAACCCTATTTGAGAGGATATTTCTTCGGGCATCAATTTTTCTATTAAAATATAACTAAGCATATTTCTTTAAAATTTAATATGATTGCTCTAGCTTTCTGTTGTAAAGAAATAAACGTTAACTTGTAACGGTTATCCATTCCGGGCTGCCTCTTGTGCCATAACTAAATTCAATGATTAAACACTAAGATTCAATAAATCAATCAAAGAGACATTAGAACAATAATTGAGCAATTTATTAACATCTAGTTAATATAACAATAATTTTTAATACTCTCCCGGGCAAGGATTTTACTACCTTAAATCAACCCACCAATAATAATCTAACTGACTCTTACCACTAATCCTTCCTCCACTGCAACTCAGACTCTGAAACAATTGTTGAACACTGGAATAACTAAATCTCTGGAATTACTCAACTTTTAATCCAACCACCTACTTCAAATTCTTTTTCATCTCCTCCTTCAACCTCTCTATTGCGACTTTCAGTCGGAGTTTATATATTTCCTAACTCTCCCGCTTCACTTCATTTCTACCTGCTTTCTATCTACATATTCACCTTTCATTTTTGGTTGGGCAAAGGTTGTTTAGCAAAAGCAATCAATCTTAATTAATAGTTCCCAAGATTAGTGAAGAAAAACCGCGAATAGCTCAATGTCACGAACTTATTTTTAAATTAATATACATTTGATTTATTTTATTTTCAGCTACAATAGAAATATTGTTAAATTACCTTCATTTTATTAATTTAATTTATACAACAATTTTATTTCATGATAGATGTATATAAATGTTTATAAATTACATTATTTTGTTTCATATGAAATGCTATATATAAATAAGCATCTTAAGTAACACTGTAGTCGAAATGGAATAAAAGTGATTAAAATGTCAGATACATATTTTAAGTTGACTATTTCTTAAAAAGAAGAATTTTTAGGATTGGAAAATAACGCATAATACTTGAAAAATTTGACTAGAATTAAAAAAAATATTCTACACAAATTTTAGAGTTTTTATGAGACTGAAACTAAATGTTCCCTTTCATTCCAGGGTCTTATATTTTAATATGCAAGGGCATTACTCCAGCAAACAGAAATATTGCCATTGAACATTTTTAATACTTTTAGCTTTCATATTGTTTCTCATAATCCAAGGAATAGCCATGGAAGTTTTAGCCTGTTTTTGATAATTACACTTAATATAAAAATCAACAGAGCTAGTGAAATCTGGAAGCAAAACAATGAATATTCTCAACAGTTTTAGGCTTGAAAAATCATCAAATACGAAGTATAAAATTAATAGTTAAGAATAACCGCTTCTACATATTTTCTTCAGTTTAAAAATATGAAATCAAGGATACAAAAAGTTCAAAGAAATCTTAAAACGGAAGAATTCAAAGGAAGGAAAATTGGAAAAAATTGTAAAATTTAACAGTTTCATTAATTAAACATATTTTATTTGGAAATCTCTTTGGCAAATAATATTTGCAAAAGTTTTTAAGAAATATAATAACATCGAAATTTGGGTTTGGAATATATACATTTATTTGTATACTCTGCACGTTTAACATGCATGGCAGTGCCTGTTAAACGTACAGAGTATAAAAATAAATGTATATCTTTGCAAAAAGCCAAGAGACAAACAAGCATTTTAATTCATTACTATAGTCTTCACTTGAATATTTCGGTTCGCATCACTTGAATTTCTCCCAGAAAGCATGTAGCAATTCTATTTTTGAGACATATTAAGACATATTTTTATAATATACCAATGAAATGTAAAAATAAAGTTTAGTGTCCGTTTCATATGGAAATGTTGTTTATATTACTTTTTGACCGATCCAATTTAATCGAAAAAAGATTAAATAGTCTACAAAATGTAAAATTTTGCTAAGACACAAAGTATTAGAGTCAATGGATAAAAAACCCAATAACCTTGAATGTCGATATTTTAGTACAACCAAAAAGATGGAACACATTAATAAACACTAACATCCCCCCGAAAGGTTTCATTTGTAATTTAATGACATATCCTAACCGTATGAGGGAAATAGTAATAATCATCAAATACGAACAATTCTGAGGCACGCCTTGCAAAAGGAGACCTTTTTCATTAGTTCTCTTCTATCTCTTCAATTATTTGTATTAAACATAATCATTTATTTGTTCACTCAGTTCTCTGGCCTATAAATATTACACTTTAATCCACTCTTCTCTCGGGAGCATTTAAAACAAGTTTTAAAAGACTGCTTTGCGCTTGTTGCTCCACTTACATGGAATTCCACTGCTCCAAATTTAATCGAGAAGTTGCCTGTAATGGGTAGTTTGCGTGATCGCATTTCTGCAGCGCATCACATCCGTTTTCGCCATTCCCCATCTCTGGAACAAACGAAACGCCAGTATCTTTTTTTTTTCCTGAAAAGTTTTAAGATTTTCTTTTTATTTCAACCTCTCATATGTTCTCCGAGTAGCCTGTGGGAACAACAGGTTTTTAAAGAAATGATGGATACCAGTATAAAAAAAAATAATAAAGAAAAACAGCAGATGGCGAATAGCAGTAAAGCTATAGTTTGTTTCTGATATGTAGATGCTATACTCTTATCTTTGCTATTTATGGTTTTGGATTTTCAAAAAATTGCATTGATTTTTCGTGAGAATGGGAAGCAGTAATAGCTCTTGGTGTATATATACTTCAAAAGATGGATAAAATAAACCCTGAAAATAATCATCTCATGATATATGAAGAACCCTATAATGAATTAAAAGCTTAATGATATCTTATATACGGGTAGGGTTAAAAAAAATAGGAAAACACACAAGAGGTAGTGTTTTGCTGGCACTTTTGGTAAATATATATAATTGCTCTTATATATTTTGAAATCCATGGTTATATCTCTAAATGATTATGTTTATTAGTAGCTTTTTCTTCTTTCTGTAATTAATATAAATTCTCCTTCTGCTATTTAGCTTAAATTTATCGTTATTTGATTTTCGGTAATTTATCTTTCTTAATTATGAAAAAATAACTTAGTACAGTGCTTTGTACCTTATATAACATGTTTAAAAACGCATCACAGTCCGCAGACAATGACAAATATCATTCTTATTGATTTATATATATATATATGTGGATGTGTGTGTGCATGATTACATGAGATTTAACTTACTAACTAAAATATCAGCTTACAAAAATATGTCCGTTAGTTATTTCTACTGGAAGAGAAGTAATTTACATATAAATTAAAAGTATTTATTTTTGTATGAGTTTTATCTTTATGACTTTGAAGGCAATTTAAATGCATCAAAATTTACTTATCCTGTGATATTTATAAATATATTTTTTTAAAGAAACTATACAAAAATTGCAGTCAAAATATTTGAGGTTATCTTGTATGATAATTTTTGAAATTGAATTTTATTGAGAGTATATTTTTTTGTGATACATGTATAGAATATAGATAAATTAAAAATAAATATATGCATTTTTGTATATAAATATGTGTGTGTGTGAAGTTGGTTAACAAAAGTATTGAATAATGGAATACACCTATAAACATGAACAGGTTTCATATTACCTAACTATTAAGTTAAATCTATTTATTATTTAAATAGTTTGCCTGTCTGCAAGTTATTATGAAGCTTAGAAATTTTCTGTTTTCTTTAATTGGGCGAGGTATCAGACTTTACAGAGTTTCAGAGAGAAAATATTGTTGAAAATTTCTTTAAAAGAACATTTGTAACCACAACTTCTGACATTTTGCATGTTCCTCGAGAAACAATCTTTTAAGTGTGGCAATCTAAGATGAGACATTAGGAAGTCTGACTACATATCAAAAGATTAGAAATATCACACAAGAAAGTATTGAACATATTCATGCCAACAATAATGATATTATTTATAAAATCATTTAAAAGAATTTACATGAAAGATAGACAGAAAAGAGAACAGTGAAACTAAAATGTGGTTCCTCTCTCATTCCTTTTCATCGCTCTGCTTATTGGTTCTAACTTATATAGCGGTAGCAGAAAGTCTTTAGTTATCTTCAGATTCATTGCGTTTACACGTGCTTGTCTTGAATGAATAGCCGATTGGTCCTGATAGAGGAAGAACACCTTAAGACTGGTGTGGATCAGCAGTCGCCACAAAAGTCATGACAGCATACTACATACAAGGGAAGACAGAATCCTGCAAACTTGATTGGAGAAGAAAATGAATGCTAGTTGAGAAATATCATTGAATATTGAGGTCGATTGTGGCTTTCAAAAAAAAAAGAAACAAATGCAGCCAAGATTACAAAGAAATTATGTACCCATCTAAAGATTCATGTGTAAGCGATTAACGTTCAAAGACAGTTGCATAAATAACAAAGTAACTTACCTATGAACCTAAATTCCTATTCCCAAATCACATGATCCAGAAGTGAATGCAAACCTTTGTCTCACATACACTCTATAACAAAAAAAAAAAAACACCAAGAAGGAGTCGTCCGATGGAAACAAAAATTCGTGGATAGGAAATTTATGTACAAAATACAAAATGATTACAGTTTCAGAAAAATTAAATTATTTATTTCAGAGTTATATAGTTTAAAAATAACGAGCTCAATAATATGTTGAACCACCTCTAGACTGGATGCAAGCTGCCGCATGATGTAGCATAGAGTGGTAAAGCTCCCTGATGGTTTCCTGCTGTATTTCTTGCAGAATTTACTTCAATTGTCGAGTTAGGTCAACAACATTCCCAAGTAGATGCAGTCGCCTTCCCATCATATCCCAGATATGCTCGATTAGAGAAAGCTCTGGCTGACCAAGGAAGTGTTTGATAAGATGTAAGACAGTGCATAGTAACACGTGCAGTATGTGGTCTGGCATTATCTTGCTGCAAAATACGGTCAGGGTATTGCAAAATGAACCGTAGCGAACCAGGACTCAGAATGTTGTCGACATACAGCTGCGCTGTAAGTGTGCCTCTGATAATGACCAAAGAGGTCCAGCTATGAAGGGAAATGGTACCCCAGACCAAAACTCCTGGTTTAGGACCTGTGTGGCGTGTAATAGTGAAAGCAGGAGCAGCAAGCTGCTCTGTGTGTCACCAGACACGTCTTCGATGATCATCAGGACACGTTTGGAAAATGGATTCGTAGCTAAACAATACACGTCTGCAGTCAACATCATTCCATCCTGATCGAGTCAGGCACCACTGTATTCTGCTCGACAGTGTGCAGGCATGAGTGGCAGGTGATGTCGCGGTCGGTAGGAGTGTAGATTTCGCTCCATCAACTGCATGTGAATGATCGGGGTGGACACTCGTGTGCGGGTCGAACGTCTGACGGTTCGTAACGTTGAATGAATAAGGCGTTGTGACAGCTGATCTGACAATCACTCTGTTCTTCAATCTGCTGTAGCCTTAGGTCTACCGCTACCATCATGACATTGAAATCTACCATTGTCCACCCATTCTTGCCAGCATCTTCTAATATCTGCATTGCTTCGACCCATATGTCAAGCGAATCTCCGATTTGTCCAACCTGCCTCTTTCGATTCAATGATACGATCTCTTTCAAACTCTGACAGTTGCTTGTAAAGAGGTCGAATCCTGTTTTTCTGTCCTCGAATCCTGAGACATTTTTTCAGTCGTTTAAAGGTATCCTAAATTAAAATGCAACAGAACAATACATGCAGCTGACATTGAACTCCAAGCAAATATTCGTCCCCCCCCCAACATACTTCACAGCATGACTGGCATTTGTGAATTTCAACTATTTGTTTCTGCATTGCCAAATTTTAGTACTTCCATCGCTTCTGAAAATATTATAGTTTTCCCATTGGTACAAAACGACAGATTTCCAAAAATTAAAATCATTTTTGCATCTATTTATTATTTCGAATTCTAGTATTTTCCCTGTATTTTCAATGGATATAAATTGATTTTTTGCGGAATTTCGTCAAGATATGCTTCAGTTTAAAGGATCCTCTAACTGTTTTCACAATAACAAACTTAGTAGTTGGAGCAGCGACTAATTTCTTTAAATGAGGAACAGATAATTTCGGTTTTAATCCTTTTTCTTCATCACTATTAGAATATATCAATTATTCGAAGTCTTTGGCCGTCTTGTGCGATTATATTTTAAGAATGCGCCCTCTTATTTTTCAGAATTTCTTTTAATAGTTTGGACAGAAAGCCTACTAATCCCGACTGTTTTTGTTATTACAGTGTAGGAGTTTTTCTTTCTCCGTAACGTAATTATCAAATTTCGAACGTTAAGAAAATTGCCTTCTTTCGAGCTATTTTTATTGGAATTTTAATAACGCAAATGCTTAACGCATCTTCAAGATTCATCGAAATCGTGTGATAGTTTACAGAATCACCCCTAGTTTGTTGAATTTTTGTGACATGAATTTTACAGTATTTTTACTTATTATGGAGGTGGGTAATTTGATTTTTATCACAGACTTTTATAAAATATAGTAAAAGTTTCATAATGTGACGTTGTCGGAAATTTCATTTTTTAAAAATATTGATAATTTCTTAAATATCGTTATTTTAATAAGAATATTTCGACTTTTGTGAATGATATATGAAAATAACATGCAATAATAATACATACGACCAGAACGAAGAAGCAGAAGAAAATTCTGCTGAATATAATAGAAATTTTACTTTCGCTAACCATTGATCATCTTTTTATAAAATCAAAACTGAATAACTAACGCAATAAAATATAGCGTTTTTATATCCAAAAACATAAATGAATGCAATTGATTACAATTTAGTGATTGCTAATATATTTTTATGAATTCAAGAAATTCACGACGTATCATAATCTTATAATATAATATATATTTACTCTTTTATTTACCAAAAACATCAATGTTAAGCAAAAGTGCATTTAAACAAAACCAAAGAATCTAAAAAATATCAAATAGTTTATTTTTTTACATTTTTTTCTTAAATAACTTTATTTAATTCCCAATACATAAAATTTAAAGTCAATTTTTAAAAACGCAGTTTTACAATTGTAATTAAGTTTTCCTGAATAATATTACCACAAATTTGTCAAGCAAGGAAGCAAACAAATAAATAGTTAGAATACATATGCTTTTGAAATTACCTTTAATAACATATTTTAATAACAAGATCATTTTTAATTTTGATAATAATACTTACTTGACTATCAATAAAGGAAGTGCCTTTAAAATGAAAAAAAAATATACTCCATGTATTGAAATTTAAGATAAAATTAAATTCCCTAATTGTGGAAAATGTTGCAACATTCATGAAATATTCATGTTTTCAACCTCAAATTAAGTTTTGAATCTATCTGCAGAAAAAAGTAATTTTGAAGGTATATAAATGAAGCTTAAAATAATAAATTTAATTTTCATTCCACTTCTAAACATTCCAATATTTGAAATTCTACCTTTATTCCATTTCCATTTGAAAAGAAATCGAAATATAATCTTTTAAAGAAAATCCATTCATTTCTTAAAATATTTATTTTATTATTAAAATCTGAATGAGCAGAATGCACGTTAAATGGTTTTTATGAAATGTTTTGTAAAAAGATTACATTTCATAAAAATAACTTTTTTCCAGTTGTTTTTTTAAGCTTGTATTATATATGTCCAGTCATAAAAATAAAACAGAAAAATAATTAACTTTTGCTTCAAGTTTTTGGTGTGGGAGTAACATATATTTAAGAACATTTTCTTTTAAGATTTTAAATACATGATTTGAAAATAAAAGACAATTTAAAGCACTTTTTTTTAATCCAATTGGTGAATAATATTTAATGTTTTCAAACCTGTATTAATTTTAAATGCGTATTGTTTATTTCAATTTTAATCTTTTTAATGTAAGAATTTATTTTTTTTAAATGAACGAAGCATAGTTTCTTTAGTATATTTAATACTAAATAGCATTTTAAGCGTAATTTTTTTTTTCCTTAAAGCAAAATATCATAAAAGGAAATAACTTTTAAATATTTATTTTAAATTTTCTACTACATACTTAATAGTATTTATGCGTGATACCATGAGAGTTTTATAATCATATTTTAAAATCAATAGCTACGTATTCAGACATACTGAAATTCTTAATTCCACCGCCTCTATTTTACTTAGAAATGTATGCTATCAAACATCTATTCAACAAAGATTTTAGTTGTGGCAGTGGTTTGTGAGAAAGCTAGACGAGTGAGAAAACATTTCCAGTTTATAAGATCAATAACTAATGAACCAGGTACAATCTCATAATAGTAATCTAAAATACAAAATAAAACATTCTTTAAGAACAAAATATACCATAAGGTATAAAATGAAATAATTTTAATTTATTTTAGATTAATTTTAAATATACTTTCGAATGATGCTAAAAGTTAGCCAAATTATGATGATTTAAATTTTGCACCAATAATTGTACAGCTGTATTGTTTAAAGTAATTACGAAATTTCTTAAAACTTTCGAACTTTTATTTAGATACTTGAAAATTCATAATACATTATTTCTAGTTTCACAGGATTAATAAATTATTTCAATCATTTTAATAATAAATTATTTTAATTTTGTATGAATACAAAGGACACATCATTCTATTTATTTATTTATATATTTTTTTTCTCCTATGACATTCTTGCTCTATTTATCTTTATTTTCTTGAAAACCAAGAAATTTTGAGGCTTGCGAAGGTTTTTGAAAGTCAACCCTTTTTAGTTAATATTTAATTCGAATTCCTCATATTTAATTATTAATTATCTGTATAATAAAAGGACATATAAACAATGGATTTATATGTAATTTTTATAAGTTTCAAAAGTTAAAATGAATGCATATTATTAAAATTATTTCCTTAAATTTAATCTATGTGAAAAGAGGCATGAGTTTGGAAAAGATATTGTGACTAATAAGAAATTCGAATTTTGAAAGCAAAACATTTTCAGAAGTATTGGAGTTCTTAAACTCATACGTTGATTTAATGTATTTCTTAACTCTTGTTGCTCATTTGCTTTCATGCTCCATCACAGCTTCGCAGCTGTAGAAGTGCTAATCAAATTCTCGAAAATAGCCCATTTTCTCGAAACGCATCCTAAATCTCTTTTCAGAAAGATCTGTTTTATTTCTTTCTATTAGGTTTCGTTGATTGTCAACTCCACCTATTCTATTAAGGTCTCCGAAAACTGCAGTAAAACAAAAGTTTTTCAATTTAGTCTTACTGAAGAAACAATTCTTATTACAATTGAATTATCAGAAGTAATTTCTCGAAGAATATATGTGGAAATCTTTCACATTTTTTACCAACAAAATTTATTAAAAATCTGCTTTATCTTTTTAATATAATGGCTCTAAAAAGTTTTTTAACTTTATTTATTTCTTATTGCTTTTTGTTTTTTTGAAAACTGTTTCCATAGCTTTCTACTAAAATAATGAAAATAAAATAATGTCTTAATTTAAGAGATTGGATATGGTGAATAAATTATAGAAGAAGTAAAGATTTTATTGATTAAAACTTAGAGAATTGAATGGTAAAAATTTCGGTGTAGAATATTACAGCATTGACTTTTAATTTATTAAAAATCAATACGTATGTAAATAAAATAATTGAAGGTAGATTCTAATTTAAGTAAAAGAAAAGCATTATTACAACAGAAAATAATTTTTGTTCTTAAGCAAAAAACATTAAATGTAAAACTAATCCTAAGAAAATACTGCAGGATATAGTCATAAAATGCATTTCTATATTTAAGGCATTTTTTTTAAAAAAAAAAAAAAACTCACAAGTATTGTCTTGACTGGAGAACTAAATAACCATTTAGCTAAGAGCGCAGTTAAAGTTTAAAATAAGGTTTCACTAGATAGACTGTATAAGGACTTTCATGACCAATGTTCATATTCCATAATTGGCAACAGACCATTCTTGAAAATCAAGTTCTATATCTGGGTAGTATTAAAATTTAAAAAAGCCACCATGAAAAATAATCTGTAAATTGAAATATATATATATATATATATATATATATATATATATATATATATATATATATATATATCATAATTAAATGAAGAAACAAGAAAATTAATTAAATATAATATATTACTAGATAGCTTAAAAATTGCTACACAATCTGAATTCAAGTTATGGAAAAGAAATACAGTAAGTAAAGTAAAAATATAAGATTGTTAACTACCGAATAGAAAAGATTCTAACGTAGCCGACTCTTTCTATTTAGTTTTATTTCTTTATTATGAGGTTTGTAAATTCCTCTTTTTTCATTTATTATAACTTTCACTGCTGCAGTTGAAGTTAATAGAAACAAAATGTAATTAAAGTTATAACATTTTTTTTTCTCCAAAACTCTTTATTTTTTAAACATTCCTTACATTTTTACATTCCTATAACTGTTATATTATGTATTAAACATACATTTTATGTGTATGTCCAGACATAATAATTGAAGTCTAATCTAATAAAATTTGAAATAAGCAAAGAATGAAAATTTAATAGGGAAGTTTCCTTTATAAAAACGACAAGAATATTTGCAATTCTTCAGATTTTAAAGAAATAATTGCTAGTATAAGATTATCAATAACGATTAGTAGCACTGTAATATTTTCGCTACAAATTTAAAACAATTCACAAAATATTATCGTTAGAGATTGTATAATATTTATATTCAATATGCCACATTTTTTATGAATCATCTCATTTAAACTACACTTTTTTTTAAATAAATGCATTTACATATCAAATAGTATAGATGTAATTTCACAAAATTACATAATATAAAGAACTTTGTAATAAATATAAGTTTCGTATTTAATTATCTGCTTATTGAAATAAATGTAATTAGACTAACACATTAATTAATTTCACATTAAAATCATCATTATTGATACAAAGTATCATTTTACACTTTGGGTAATAAAATAAGTTACTTTTTGAAACAAAGGACCTAACTACAATTGAATGAAACAACTACACAAAGTCATGATATTTTATTTTATTAATACAAGCTACAAAGTTCCCTTTTTATCATATTTTTCTAAGCCTTTTTAGCAAGGAAATATAACACTAATTTCCCTTTATGAATATTTAAGTACAGCATAAATGCAACATATGTAATGTGACCATTATTCTTTCTCTGGCCAGAAAAGAATATATATAAAAGTAAATAGACTTGTTTTATGATATGCATTTATTAAATTGCTTTTTTGTTTGAAGAACATGTTTATATTTTAAATTAACCGAGGAAAGTTTTTAGTGTAATGTTGATAATATATGCTTTCCACCTCAAACAAAAATGTTATAATAAAAAAAAATATTCATTCAAAGAGTTCCAAGCATGCATGAGTTCAATTTTATTTATTAAAGCTTCTCTTTTTCATGCCGAAGCATAGTCATCAAAATCTATTAAAAGGTTATAGATGTTCGATGTAATTTTTTTTTTATTTCATAGAAAAAAAATGCATACATTTGAATAAACATTAATTAGCACACTGAATATGGATCATTAAATAAAGCATGCATATTAAATATAAAAATTAAATATTGGCCTTACCTGTGGATGTTTTCATATTTTAGCGAAATCTTGTAAGAAATCTAATAGGTCAAACAAAAGAAAACAAAATAACTGTCTTCTTGGCACAGCAATGGTAAATGTATCAAATTTACCATTATCTCAAAAATGAAACAAATTTAGCATTTTTGTAGCCAAGAAGATGATAATGATAGAGAAGAAAATGTTACACAATTAAAATAAATCTACGGAACGTGAGGAAAAGTTTTTTAATAGCGATTAATAGTTTGTTAAATAATACTAATTATAGAATCCCGGAAATGCTTTCTTTGCATATTTTCCTTAACCTACATCAGAATATTTGTTCCATCAATTAAATCATTTGTACCACCTACATTTTAATTAGAAAGTAAAAATAAATAAAACAAAACATTATTAAACATTTTCCAATTCAACAAAGTGTTTTAGAAACTGAAGATTATATTAATTTAATGACATGTAGTATTTTATTCATTTTGTATGTGTTAGGTGCTAAACAGTAGAATTTATCTCAAGAGTTATAAAAATTAGATTAAAAACAAATGTAAGAAAGAGAAGATAATCGATTCTCAGTTGAATACTAAGCTGCAAATGCCTACTAAAATCCGTCAAATATTATTTTTATGCATCCTAAAGTTCATCTATTGATGTTTAACTAAAATATTCAATGTGAAGTAAATTTGACATCTCGCTTCAGGTATCGTATTTAAGGCTTGTGATATTAAGAAACCAAACTGAAAGAGCAAACGCTTGAATTTTAAACATAAATAAATCCAAAAGATTATACGTTATTTACCTTAAAAATGGAAAGTTTCCTTTTTAAAATTCTGTCTTCGTATATAAATCGCGTTATGACAGCTTAGACAGATCAAGAATGGATAAAACTTATAAAGAAAAAATTAGGAAGTATTTTTTGTATTATTTCATTGATTATTAAAACTCGAAAACATTTTTATTTAAGTATTTTTTTTCTTTATGTTTTTCAACTAAGTACATTACTGTAAAACGGTATTCCTGACGATAGTAAAACTCTCCTGTTATAAAGATCTTTCTCTGATAATCATCAGCAATATAATTACCTAAATTATCTTGATTAAAATAAACATTACACCACGCAAGAAAGAATGTTAAGCATAGTTTTTGAGCGAAAGGAAAACATTTTATGACACCATTTAACACGTGGAAATACTTTTTTTGAATAAAGTATTCATAAAATTTATTACTCTAACAATAAAAAACATATAACAATTTATAACAATTGATGTGCAGCTGCTTATCTCTTAAAAAAACCATAAATCATAAAAACTAATTAACGAATTTTTAACTTAATGGTTACTAATAAAATATTGATCCTTATCTTCATTCATCATTATGTTATGTGTGTATGTGTGTATTTTAGTGTGTGAGAGAGTCTGCATGTGTATATATGTGTGTGTGAATTGTCCCTCTGCGCTTCTCTAGAGCCACCAACAGAGCAAATTAGAATGTAAAAGTGCAAGGTGTAAGCACGTAGAAATGCATGTCCATTTTTCTTTTTCCCTTTTTCGTCACATTAAGAACTAATTTTGCTCTTGACATGAACTTGGTTCCATCCAACATTCCGATACTAACTTCCACACAAACGCAGACACACAAATACACACATATATATATATATATATATAACATATATATATATATATATATATATATATATATATTATGAAGAATACATTAATCAATGAAAGATATTTTTCTCAAAATTAAAACAAGTAACCAGTGGGTATATTTATTATTTATTAATGTAACAACTGCTAGATGGTGACATAAGACAGAGACATGTACGTTCTCCATCTAGTGGTGAAACAGAATGATATATATGACGAGATTCGCTGCTGGAGATCTGAATGCTTACCATCGCGCGGGAACCATTTTCAATGATGTTTTTGTTAACATATACTATAATATATGTTTCTGTAAATAGTTTTAGTAACTGGTCGAGTTCCTATGAACAAGAAATAAATTATATTGGCCCAGAGATGGATTTATTTCTGCTCATTCGATGATTTACAATTAATCACAGTAGGCTATAAAAATGGTGCCTAACGTGGGGCGTAACCCAAGCGGCTCTGACAGAAATTGCGGAACTGGTGCTATAAGCCTTATGGCAGTGGAAGAAGTGGAACGTAGAAGACGAATAGCAAGTACATCTTACAAGACAAGTGGCCATCTACATATCTGTTAAAAATCTTTCGAAAGTGAAAGCCAAGGTGAAAATCCTCCTTTCCGTTGTTTGATGAGAGGAAACGAGCAAACCTGTTATTTCCTGTCGAGAGTTTTCTAGGTTTTTTTTGTTCGCGATCTCACCTAGATACCGTCATTCTTTTACAACCATAAATGAAATCACAACCGAAGTAAAAATCTTATTTGACTGACCTAATGAAAAAGCAGAAAATTTACTTTAATTTTTTTAATTTTTTTTAAATTTACTTGATTAAAACTTTATTTAAATTTACTTAATTAAAACTTTATTTAAATTTACTTACAAAAATAAAACAAAATTTGTAGATAAAGTACTGAAATGTAAAACTATACAATAATAAACATATTTAAAAAACCAATAATTATTTTTTTTAAAAGAACAATGTTTAATATAATTCAGAATTCTTAAAACAATTAAAAAAAATTAAAAAAACTAAGAATGATACCAAACGTTAAAAATGTGTCGTCATCTATAGTTAACTAAAATATGATTTTAATACATATAATGATAAAAATAAGATTTTCATATGATCATAAAATCAAGACAATTAAACAAATACAGTATGCACGCTTAGACAAATACAGTTTAACTTCAAAGGTGCATTGGACCGATTCCTACTGCAATACATGCCATGACACGGTCTGGAATTGGGTTATTTTGACGTTAAATGTATTTCTGAGACAGATAGGTCTCCACAAACTGAACTGCTACCTCCAAAACAAGTACAAAATGACACGGCGGCACCTGGAGTTTGGGCTGGCCCCACGAAGTCTCTGTAGGGAAAAGCCAGGACATGGAAGAGTCAAAAATTGATATAGAATATCTCGAGCAAATAGGGCTGTATGCGGAGAAACATTTTTTTGCTGAAAAAATGCCCCTGGAAATCAGTTTAGGAAATATTTCACACTTGGGGTTGAAAAATGTCATCAACATATCATTGGAACTTTAAGATTCAAAGTACCGAAATTAGAAAAATAATGTACTACATTTTTCCTTTAATTCTTTAAATATTTGTAGGTTTTTATTTTTAATAAATTTTTCTTTCTCTCTCTCTCATAATTGTTTTTCAACTTTTTAATCTGTATTTTAATATGATTTTCTGTAACTCAAACAAATTTGTCTAATTAACATTATTATAATTTTACATTCAACATTTTATGTATATACATACACACACGCAAATATATATACATTATATATATATATATATGTATGTATGTTTGTATGTATGTATACATTCAGGAACATTGAAACAATACGCCAAAAAGAGAGCTTCGGTCTAAATGAGATTTAATATACATGATGATATAAATGAGATATTCCCTTGTTCCAAAATTTAAAATAATTGAAAAATACAATGTGTACAATTAGACAAATGCAATGAAACTTCAATAATGCTTCAGTACATGCTATATATAGTCTTTTTGTCAGATTGTAGATTTATTTGATCATCGACAGCTTAAATGTGACAAATCACCGACTCGTTACAAGAAAACTTACAAATGTTTAATGAGCAGTCCATCATTCTGAAATACATAATATGTCTGTCGGATATAACCGCATTCATAGCATCGAACAACTGTTTTTAAAGTATGTCAGTGACATAGTTATTGGCATATTTCAATGTTGGAAATGACATTAATTGCTCTCGAAACAATTTTGACTTCAAGTATACTAACAACCAAAAGTCACGTGGTGTCATGTCACATGACCGGAAGGGCGTCGTTACGTAATCATGCTGTGTAGTGCTTACAAGTGAATGAAACTGCTTTCAAGAAGATTCTTGTTACTTCCTCAAAAGAAAATGGACGGATTAAAAATTCAGTGCTGAATCCAATCAGAAGGTCGCTTTTGGCTGATTCTTTGGTTTTGAGCATGTATATGTAGATTTCGTAAGCCCCACATGCAACAATTGTGTGTATGTTAACACTACCAAAAAGTGTGAAAGTCTTATAAATACATACAACAAAAACGTGATAAATAAATTAATAGAACCATGAAGACAATAAATATATTTAAAATAAATATAGCTAACTATCTATGTACTACATGAAATGTTTGCCTTAACCATAAAATATTAACAATATTCTTATGACATAGGTAAATTGACAAGGAGGAATTGTATTTATTGTTAGAATCAAAAATTAAAATATCGTCTTCAGACCCTTGCCGGCCAGAGAAGTTCATAATAATGTAATACAAAAAGTGCTAAACACTCAGCTTCTAAATAAGAGAGAAACAAAATTCAAGCTTATTTTTAAAGATAAAGGATTGAATTTTATATGAAATCAATAGTTAAATAATTAAAAAGTTCTATGCAAAGTTTTGAAAAGAACCGATTTGGTCATCCAAGATGCATTTTTTTTTATAATTGTTATTAAATTACTGAATTAAATATCAGAATTAAAGTAAACGTTTTGCGGTGACTCTCTTCTACAACACAGTTAGAAGTTAAAAAGCACCTTACTTAACCAGCCAGATAAGACGTCTTTTTAGCCTAGTTTGTTAGAGCATGACAACCAGGGATCAACTTTTCTTCGGATCCAATGGTCCACGTTTTGAATCAACGCTGCAGCACTCAAGGTCAACAAATCTCTCCTCCTCCTCTGGGTCGGAAAACCATCGGCCGCCGAAGTGGTGAATCAGGACTTGAACACTAGATGACAATGCAGCCTACAACTACTGATTGCATATGCCCCCGACGCAAAACACTTACTTCCGTACGTCTAACTAAAGCAAACGCACACAAATCATGACTAACATATCGGCTCCGGCTCACTTGTTAATGAGACCCGCCACTCAACACGAGGCAAGCGATGACTCATATAGAAAACTGTCCCAAGTAAAGCTCAATTCAACAGGGAAGGGATGTATATCTCATGCAGTAGTAGCTGGAGAAAAAAAGCAACCTTCGGAACAAAAATACCAATGATTCTCTTCGAATCATCACGATGATAGTAGGGGGGGACTATGCGGCGATTCTCTTCTATAACAACGTTAGAAGTTAAAAAAAATGCCTTACTTAACCAGCCAGACAAAATGTCTTTTCAGCCTGGTTGGTAGGAGCGCATTCTTTGGTCCCAATGGTCCAGGGTTTACAGGCACTCCAGTGCCGCATCGAGGTCATCAACTCTCTCCCCCTCCTCAGGGTCGGAAAACCATTGGCCGCCGAAGTTGAAATATCGAGAAATGGGCAATAGTAAACTTTACCTATATTAAAATTAAAAGAAATTATAAATTACTAAATTGAATATATTTAAGCTAAATGTAATTAAAATTGAAGCAAACGAAAAAATATATAGAGAGAGATCTGGTACACCAAAAGTGATCCACTTAAGACAATACCCCATTGGATGGCAACTAAAGTAGTTTTCATAACCATAGTAGAGTAGAGTAGATGAAAATTTCAGACTTTCATCTGAAACAAGATTTCAAATGAAATGTTCTTTAGAAAACAAAATATTTTTCTATCTGAGGTGATAACTCATTTCCACCTGACATAATTTTTTTCTCTTAAACTTTATTTTTGATAGTTCATTTATTGATTTTTTCCTTCCAAAATTTATTCTTAGTCAATTTCTTTTAAGGCTTTCTTCCTCATTATTCTTGTATTTTTACTCTAATTTTTTGCTTGCATTTTTCCCTCTTACACATTAAGTTACTTATTCTTTCGGCTTACTAAGAAAACAGATAGATCTTACCATTGTCAAAGAAGTTTGAAACCTTTACTATTTACCACAAATCCTGATTGAACTCTCGCATCCATGATTCTAAAAAAAAATGACAGTGAATGAACAGCTGATGTTAGAAATAAATATGCGAATTTTTATATATGTAATAAATGAAAATTTATTTTTAGAAAATAGTTTGTGAACCACCCCCCCCCCCCGAAAAAAAATATGTTATTCATATATAAATTGCTTATAAACTATTGTGTTACTTAATAAAACTGCCTGTTTGTGCGTTAGTATTTGTTTAACATATTAATTTTCCGCTGTAATGCAGTCATCTGTATCCATTATTAATTAGATGAAACTTATGTGTTGTTAAACTTAATTTTATTTGAAAATATATTATCTGTATTCACTTGCACATGTGAGACGTAGAGCCCATTGGTGTGCATTGAGTAATGGTACCATCGTAGTTCTAAGACTCCTGAAGCCCATTCGGTATAGTAAATAGTGGATGGTCCTATTAATAATTGTACGACTGGTATCCTGAATCAACTGTGTGGTAATTTGAGCTAACGCTTGACTTCGCTGTTTACTTTCAATACCGCTGAATTGTGTCACACCACACTCGTTCGAGGATAATTTTATATTGTAATTAGCCCAATCTCTAGTCTTCCCTCCATATACGTATTCTCGGTATGTTTTTAACACTGTTGGTATTCAAAGTCCTCTAAGGATTTCGTAAATTGAATTTCCCCTGTGGCGAGTGCCTAATATTTATCCGCGATCGAATGCGTCTAAATCAGAAGTTTTACTCATAATACAAGTTAAAACGACTGATTAACAAAACCCCACAATACTTCCTATATATGCAATTACTACATGCCCCTCACGTGCGCATAAATGAATCACAACGCCACGCAATTTGAATAACATTGTCTGTCCCTAATTCCGCCGTAAAACGAGTACACACAGACACACACGCACAAACATATGTATAGAACGAAAAATTTAAATCCATAATATAAAGTAATCATTAGTTGGAACAGACACTAAGGCTAAAAAAAGTACAAACAACACAAAAGATACAAATTTGTTGAAAAAAAGCAATTATACTTATTAGTTTTTAAAAATTAAAAAAATAATACAACACATATGAAGCATATACATTATTTTTGTATGATTAAAAACATAAAACAATAAAAATAGTATATCATTACAATGCAAAAAATTAAGTGATAGATAAATGTACCACCAAAATTACTAAACCTACAAATAATGATGCAAAAAACATCTAAATTTTCTGATCGATTCATTTTCTGATAAGTTTAACGCATCTTTATCCTTATTATTTTGAAAGAATGTATGTTTATATATTCTAGTAGATATAATGCATTTTTATTTTTATATTCAAAGTTTGCATATGATTCTGAAGCTTTTAGCCTTTTCAGGAAAATCTTGTTTACTTTTTAATGCTATGTGTATGCTTTTTTGTGAAGTTTTAGATAAAAGGTTTTTTCTACGAAAAAGAACATTTTGTGTGCCGTTGCATAGTAACGAACTCATAAATGCAATACTCTCACGTGTCATTTTAGTTATATTTTGCTTATAGAAAAATCATTAATAATTAAATATATGCTGTAGTTCTTCTTCTGCAATTATATTCTTTCTCATAAGAGAGTTGTAAGAAACGGATAAAAGAGTTGTAAGCACCAAAATAATTATATTTCCTAAAGTTAAAGTTTTGAGAAATACAAGGATATTTAAATAAAAAATGACTTGATATCATATCACAAATGAGATGCTGTTATAATAAGAAAATATTGTAAAGTATCAAGTTATCATAAATTGTTTTATTTATTTCAGGGTACGTTCAAGGAAATTAGATATTCACACATTTACCTTGCCACTTCTACTTTAGTGATTTGTAGGGATGTATATCAAAATAACTTGCCTCTTTCTGTATTGCGAAAAAAGTATCATATTGATAATAATAAAGTACATAAAAAAAGGGATGAAATTTGCCATAAGTATGTACCGCTATTTTCCTCTAAAATTATGAATTAACTTAGTAATCTCTGAAATTTTTGGTGGTGTTTTACCTTTTCTCAGACTTTGATCTTAATATTTTCTCAATGCTCAAAGTTCACCATGAATACCAAACTAAAAGTTAAAGATTAGTTCATGATTTCGATAAGATGAACCTAGTAATTCGAACTTAGTTATAAAAATAGCATTCTGAATGACTATCAATGTTTTTCAGTCATATTATTACTGAGTACATTACAACAATACCAAATTCATGCAAACCACACATATTCGAAACAGAATATGACTGATAATCAGAATATATGTACTATAAGAAAACATTTATTCAAAAGAGACAGACAGATTGTAGACAAAGTAATTGAAACATGTGCTGAAGAAGATGCTAAAAAAACTTTTTCTAATGTATAAATGGAAACACACATCCCTATATTTCTTGCAAGAGGAACGCTTAGAGTCCTTCAAAAAAGACAGAAAAAGAAATTATTTTAGGTAGATTTTTTTTTAATTTTCCGACATAATATCCTCTTAGCTCTATACACTTTTCCAAATGTTTCTCAAATTTTGTAAGCCATTAAAAATGGAAAATTTCCAATGGTCCCCAAATTTGGCATCTGTTTGGGTGATGACCTCTTCATTCGACGGGAATTGTTGTTCTACGAGCCGTCTATTTAAGACTGGAAATAAAAGAAATATCACAGATGTCAAATTCGGTAAATACGATGGATGATATTAGAATTTGAATTTTAATCCCACGATTTTAACCATTGAAACTATAAAGATATGAACACGTAAATTGTCTTGATGGATAAAGATCTTTTTCTTTTTCAAATGAGGTCGTTTTACCTTGATATCTTCGCTCAACCGGTGCAACAATGACGCATAATGCTCTTTAGATCATAATACTGTTTAGCATCGTAAAACCCTTGGCCATAACCTTGCCAGCCAATTTCTAATTTCAAAAACTCTCTGTTTTGATTATTCCTCTTTTTTTCTCGTACATTGATTCGTTCATTACTCAAAAATATACCGTGTAATTTCTCAATAATTTCGACATTAGTCATTTCCACTGGATGCTGCGAACGACAATGATCTCTTGTGGATGCACGACCACGTTTAACTAAAATCAATTATCTAATTGTAAGCAGTTGCCAACAAGAAAAAAGATGTGCCATGAGCTTCATTCAACTCATCTTTGATCTCATTCGGTGCTAAGCCATTTAAGTATAAGTGTATAATCACCACTTGAAACGCATATTTTTCTATTTTTCTAACTAAAGTAAGTTCCTTGGTTCTATCGACAAGAAAAATGAAACCATATGATGGGAATAACTGAGACTTAGGCACTTAATAAAATAAACAATTTTCTACTCTACGAGGATCATCTCATGGTTTTTCTAAGGACTTATAGAACAATTCTCGTGTGTGTATATATATATATATATATATATGCGAATAGGATAAAAAATCAATTATCTAGAGAGATTGGTACAATTACAGGTAAGCCATTACTGAAAAAGCCATAGATATGTAATATTAATTTGATAGATAATTAATGCATAAGTTACTTATAGAGTCATAGATATGTAATATTAATTTGATAAATAATGCATAAGTTACTTATATAGTCATAGATATGTAATATTAATTTGATAAATAATGCATAAGTTACTTATAGAACTATACGTTATGTAATATTATTTTGAAATGTTATTTCTGAGTGATCTGCTCAAAGGGATGATTATTGGTGTCCACGACCTCACCATCCGAAATAGCAGAAATTTTTATTGTGTTACGCGGAACTAGGTCTAACTTTATAGTCAGGTTTGAAAACTACCAGTATATTACACCTTAAAAGTGTGGACGAAAAAGTAAGTTGTATGATATTTGATTAGCGATTAATGAAACAAATTATTTGCCAAAAATGTAGATCAACGTCAGAATGAATAACAAAAAAAATAAATATAGGTTCAGAATATTCCATTCCAAGCAGAAGAAATCGTTGGGAGTTTCACAAATTAGACCTTTGATACCTGTGGGTTCCCTACTTTCACTAATTTGAGCACTCACTTATAAAAAAAAGTTCAGGAAAATATTAATTTATTATATAGAAGAAGCTTTAATTTAATATTTAATAGAATAATCAAGATTCAAGTTATCAACTATACCCTTACATATCCTCAGCTAAAAGGTATCTTATATCACTACATATCTGATGTCCCCCATGTCCTCTCAGCCTTATATCGATCTTTCTTCCTCTTCTTAACTGTAGAATCCCCAATCTATTATTGTTGTTGCAGATTCCTCTTTTCCGTATCAACTACTGGTTTTTTTTTATCTCCTTCACTATTCTTTTTATTTATTACACTTCAATTTATATAAAAACTTAGCTTCTCATTACGTATAAAATGAGCTGTTATATTCAACCTAAGTCTCATAAATTGCTTTAAGGAAAGTTGAAGGAAAGTGAGTATTCTACTTTCTACATGTTTTTACGCCATGTTTCTAATCGTTGCCCATAATTATTCGCACCAATACTATAGACACACACAGTTGAACAAAGAGCATCTAAACTGTTATCTTGATGATAGAAAAAATGCAATTTCCTTTGACGAATTGTGTATCATTTTGTTATCCACCACAGGAAAAGCTTATGTTTGGAAATGTCCGAAGATACATATTATCCTGACTGCTTGGTTCTCACTATAAAGCAGGTAAGGGAGATCTTTGCTGTTTTGGGTTGCTATTTTATGGCATTCCTTAAGATCTGAAGGGTGAGAGTAACAATCGATACCTATTTGAACATACTCCAAGTTCACTTTCGACTAATGAAGCAGACAATCTTCCTAGTTGGTGGTCTCTAATTCTGGAAGATAATACTACCATGCATATGGAAAATGTGTCACATGTTAGTTTAAGGAACATGATGATAAGTGATGTGATTGCTTATCAACATTCAGCTACCACATCAGCTACCATTCACATTTGAAATTCAACACCTTGCAGGTTTATTTCAATTTAACGTGTTGCAGCTCTTATAATTCTACGCTAGACATTGGAGTGAAATGGTTTGAAGAAAAATCTGAATCATAAGCTCTAGTGTCATCTTTTTAATTTCTCCTGGTTCAATAATACAGAAATCTTTATCGGTGTGATTGTATTACTTTAGTGTGACGTTAAAACAAGCTAAACACTTAGACGTATCATTTTTAATAGGAAGATAAAATAAAAATTTGCATTTCATATATAAATTTGGTGCTAATTTCCTTTGTATTACCAATTTTAACAAGTTGCACGTGGGAACCTTTAACGTTTTTACGCCACGTTTACGAAATACATCTGCATGCAATGTGTTAAGCCCACCGAAATATTCTAATTGAAATGAAACCACAATAATTACAGTTATAGATTAATGGATTAGGATTATAGCGTGCATGCAGTTCCAGCAAATTGATATATCTCGATTAATATAGAGATATCTTACTAATGTTCAATTAAGAGTTCCTATCTTAATAACTGCATAAATTTCCAAACTCATACGTTTTATTTTTTAATTCTTACTATTAGCTTACACTTTCCCTATATATATTTATATACCTTGTTCAAATTTTCAATCGTTATTAAAGTAATTTTTATTCAACCACTCAAGATCAAATACATTTTTTTAAAACCTGTAGGGGATGACACTTGATGTCAATGTAGTTTTTTTCAATTATTAATTCATTAATTAAATTTAACTGCTGAAAATGCAGTTTAGCCCAACCACTTCGTGTGATTTCAAAATTTGCCAAATTTGGCGATTTTTTTTGGCTGAATGTTAAGTACGCGAAGCGGACTAGGTGGCCACATTTGCAAAATAGCGCCAAATAATTCCTGTCGCTAAGGGTGGTTGGGCACAACTGCATTTCATCCATTTAATTTACCGGATGAATTAAGAAACATGCCAATGCTTCTACAATGTAATTTGTCTTACAATGGCAAAGTTGGAAGGACGTCGGCATAGAATCTTCGTGCCTTCGGATCGAATCTCTTCGAAGCATAAATATTTTTTAATTGATTTTCAAATAATTTATTTTAGTTTTATGTTAATTAAAAATTAAGAATTTCTCTTATATAAGATATTTAGCAGGATATAAATTAAGAAATAAATACCGTTAGCAACGAAGCTTGTAGATTGCTGGAAAAAAATTTCTTTAGCCACTTAATATTGTGATTCTGTCATTTGTATATATATACTTATTTTAATTGTAATTATTTAATAAAAAGTAACTAAAATAAAAATTTTCTTTGTTGACCTTAGTAGGAATTGTCTTTAATTTTCTTTTATATTACTAGTTATACGCATATTTTATTCCCCCTAATCCTTCTTTTTTTGACACTTGAAAAGTTAAATTCACCGAACTTAATTAATAAAGTTTATATTTTTTTCCCACTCATATTTTTATTTAATGTTTTCTTTTCAGATTTGATAACTATTTCAAATTCAAACATAAATTTCTGACTAAGAAATAAACTCCTTCATTTAATAATTTCTTATGCCGATTGATTCAAGGAAATATATTTTGTTGCCAAAACTACAATTTACTTAGGTATGAGAAATGTTTTAGAAGAAAAAAGTTCAGAAACAGATTAACGCAAGATGGTGACTTAATTGTATTTTGATTGGGTTTTATAACAGTTACTTGAAATCAATAATAAATACAACAGAGAGCAATTTTATAAGAAATAGATTTCAATAAATGGGGAAACGAGCTGTAAAGATATTAGATGCGAAACATTTTGATCGATTTATGTTGGAAATTGGTCCAAAGTTGTACGTTGCATAATTAATCTTCCTTTTCTTGCATAGGTTCTAGAATCTACCAATCGAAAACTTCCTTCGAAAGTGATAGAGAAATATATTATTATGATTATAATTAAATAACTCTTATCGAATAAACAAGCATATTTGTCTTGAGGGAGGCCTCATTAATTTTTCAGATACTTTCTCAGAATCGATGAAGGCATTGTCGATGAGAAGATTGAAAAGATGTTGCGGAGAAATTGCGTTGAGTTAAATGAAGTGGAACTCAAGAAGAGGGTCTTGGGTCCAACAAATGAAGCTAATTAATGCAAATTGGGTCCACCTTCCAATTCTCGTTTTCGATAGTCTGGTTACAGAAAAGTTTCGCTTCGCCAGTGAAATTAGATGGGACTGTAGATTATTTATGGTAGAGTGTTTGCTTATTTTTTTAATTAGATGGAAAACTACGTATCTGGAATTTCTATCGAGTTGAAATGAGATTCGAAAGTTTTATTAGATTAGTGCCTTTATAGAATTGGATTATCTTGCTTAAAGTATAATGAGGGGGACATTTTTTTTTCATATTCGTGATTTTAATTTAAAAAAAATTATTTTGGTTAAAATAATATGTATTTCAAACAGGATAAATTTAATTGTAATTCTGTTGGAAGTTATTCCTAATGTAATTCTATTGTTGGAGACATTTTTATGGTCATTTGCAGTGATAGATGACAACTCTACCTTCGGAGTTTATTTGATATCTTCTAAGTCATGTAATTGGTGTCGTTTTATGACCTTTTTCATGCAGAAGAAATCGATCAGAATTCAGTCAGGTTAGTAAAGAGCTTGAAGCAAAGGAATTGAATCATTTTAGCTAACATCTTGCACGTTTAATTGACTCTCTTTGCCTATCAGCGAGAACTCGAGGCCCAAATTTCGAATTGTTCCAATTCCCAAATACTTTGTTAAAATTTAATGAATGGAGCTGCCACACCATCTGGATAACTTTACTTTATGTTTAATGATCTGCATTAGTCTTTAATCTTAATGAATTTTCTCTACATTTCCATCTGTTTCTGAATTTACGGATGTTTCGAATGAGGCTTTCATCAATAGATATTCGTCAATTTTGAAAGAAACAACAATTAAAACCACTCGAACGCTAGAGATTTTCCCAAAGTGTGATCTTCTTAAACTGATTTCAATATCGCAACAGATTCTCGACATTTTTCCTGAACAGGAAACAAAACTTCATATCCGATCTTTGTTCACTTAAATCTGCCTTCATTTAAAATGTGGAGAAAATGTTTATTGCAAGCTGACAAACCTTACGCTATTATCTACCCGCTATTTTGATTTCTTGAACGTGATGTGGATCCCATAAAATTTTTACTACCATCCTGAAGTCTATTATTTTGAATATTTGATTGCAAAAAAGTGCACCCGAAACAGTAAAATATATTGAAGATTTATGTGGAATTACGTTTCCTTCCAGTTATTCGAAATTGCATTAAAATATTTCTTAAAGACCAGAAAACTCACAATCGAGTAATTAAAATAGGCGTAAACATGTTTTAAAATTAAAATGACATATAGAAGGGAATGATATCTCACAAAGAGTTGCAGGACACTCCCTAGCAGAAGAAAGGCGAAAAAAGCTAGCTTCATACAAGCGAACGTTAATTCGAGAACTTTTGAGCATCTCTTCGTACGGTTCATTTCAGTAGCATTTCTATCATATTCAATTGTTATTCTATTTAAGTAGTGATTAAAGTAAATATATTAAAAATATTTTTGTTCAATAGCATGCTTTAGATGCATGGAATTTAAACCTGCCATTTATTTTATAGATAATGCTCTTCTGTATAAAATATCATGTCAAACCATGAATAATTGCTTATAAAATTAGTTTAATAGCAAAGAATAAACGGAATTAATGTGAATAATATTTATTCCAAATATATAGTTGTTATCTGGAAACTAAGCACATTTAAAATAAAAAAAGAAAAATTATGCAACTGTAAAAATCCTTTGGGAAAACACGGGATAATCGAGTGATTCAAGAACTTACAAATTCTATATGAATTCAGTCCGATGATAAGGCAATTATTATTAATTTATACGCAAAATAACTTCTTTTCCACTAATGCAGAAGGATCCGTAGGATAAAAGAACGATTACCCTCTACATTTATTGAATATTTTAATTTATTTCCCTGAAATGTTAGAATATTCAATAAAAGTGGATTATACAACGCCTTTTCTCTTTACCAATGAATTATAAAAGGAAATTTAATGGATCACAATAACAGTGTTCGCATAAAATCTCAGAAACATTCATCACATTGAGGAATTTTAAGGGAATTTTTAAACAGAATTACAATAATTATGCTAGCAAAACAACTTGATTTTGAAGTGCGTCAATTTGTTTGTAAAGAGCAAATATTCAATCTGAAAAAGAAATATTATTTTCATTCAAAATGTATAGATGTGCTTTTACGAATTAAGAGTTATTATAATCTCTAATTTAACAATGGGTATGAGCTGAATAACAATTCAGTTCATTCATCTTTATATAGCTGCATTATTTTGTATGTCAATATACTAAGTGTTTTGATAATTACTAAATAAGAGTGAAATGGATTGTGCGAAATAACTTTTTTTGTTGGCATTGTGTAAATTGATATGTTTCAAACAAAAGTACTTGTAGACTCTATCAGCTATTTATGTTATCGATTTCTTTTGTATGATAAAAAAAAACATAAATATTATAAAAATTCGGAAATAAAACAACAAAATGAGTTTAATATTAGACGATAACCACGGAAAATATGAACAAACACATTCTCTTAAAATATAGGACTCACAATTGCAAGAAATATAATTAAGATATCATATAATAAAATGACTGTGTGTTTGTTTCTTATCTATTTGTGAAGTTATACTTTATACGCGCATACCAAAAATATGCTTCACTCTTCTTGTATACACTAACGCAAACAACGCTATAGTACATCAGGTCTTAGAAAATTCTTCACTTTCCAATATTTGTATTATGAGGTTCAAAAATGTTTAGTTTCTTTCAATCCATATAATTTGTTAAACATTCAATACATACTTTATTACATTACATACTTTATTAAAACTGTAGATTAAATATGTGATTTTATTATTTAGTTTTTTTAAATGGCCATGCACGCAAAATATAATTAGATTCAAAAGTTATGCTATACGCTAAGTTTATAAAGTGTTTTTATAAACTCACTTAATAATAAGATAATATATTATAAACCATGAGAATCGATGAGAGTTAACTCGTGTTTATAATATGTAACGCAATTAATAGTATGCAAAAGGGGACATGTAATAAATTATGTTAGCCATGTCCACGAGTGTTGCTGCATTTTTTTTATTTAACCCAATATCACACAGACCACTTAGAAAATTTTTTCTATCAGAAAACTGAAATGAATGACGTAAAAAACTGTGACATTAATGTTAATTTTTATCATAAAAAATGATTAGCATGTTTTAACACATCAAGCTAAACTACGTATATATTAAATCAAATCGATTCAAATTTGGCTCTTCTCTTCAGGTTTCTGTCATTTGAAAATAATATTCGAGTAAGATGAGAAGAAAATAATTTAAAAAAAAAATAAAGAAAAAATAGAGGAAATTTTTTTCTCAACCGAATCTTGCATGAACCTGTGAAACTTGTAAAAATTAACTAATGGACAACTTATAAGTACAGTGAAAATACATTCGTTTTGAATATTACATTTTTCTTACAATTGATAAATGGTAGCATTACGAACTAAACCCATAAATTAATATAATAAATACTTAATGGATATCATTTAGGATGCATATAAACGTTTATTAATTGGTTAATTAGTTCGGTTTATGGGTACACGGGTCATATTGGACAAACTTGCGCACTTAATACTCTTTGTTTACAAATAACCAAGTACATTATGTAAATAATCATTACAGATTAACATTTAGGATTTATACGTAAAGTGAAGGAGGGGGAGAAAAGTGTTAATTGATTTGAAGCAGGAAAAAAAGAAACGTTTGCTTGGGCATTCAGTGTACACATCATCATCACCCTAGTTAACCAGAAACTGTAAGCTAAATGAAAGAGTGAAGAAATATCACTCAAATAGCTTGGAGTCGTAACTCTGGTATTTAAGTAAAGCAGTTATCACTTAGTGGTAAGAAATTATATAGTGATCTATTTTTATTTCAATTATAAAATTCCCCGTGGTTAGCTTTTTTAAAGATTTCTGAACTTTAGTCATTTACCTGACCTAAAACGTTTGGTAAATATAAAAATTTTACTACCAAATGACGAATAACGTATACACCCGTAAAGTAAAATGAGAAAAAATGGTATATATTCAAAATATTCTCCTTTCTTAAAAATCTTTCTATAACATTGGTACATAGCATATGCATGGGTATGGCTTTTGCACAGGTCCTGTATTAGGAATTTGTAACAATTTATAATATTTACAGAAATATTGTTTTCTTAGAATTCAATTTTTCAGAAAAAGGATTTAAACGTTAAATTAACATAGAAAACAAATATATGCAAACCAAATAAGCTCAACTACCCCCTACTTTCTATTTATAAGTCACATTCTTTTGTTTCTAATTTTTTTTTTAAGTTTAATTTTCTGCTGTTCTAATTTTTTTTCTGGTCAGTTTTGCTAATGGTAATGAATGTCGTTTGGGATCAGCAACACGAATAACATCAATTCTTTTAAAACGCCTCATCTCTATGGTGCCCAGGGCACACGTCTAATACATGTAATATTTTTAGCACTTTTTTATTACCACCAAAAAAATTATATTACATATATATGTCCCCAGAGCAAATGTTAAAGACATCATTTAGGATTACTTTCCATAAGCAATCAGCGAAACATACATTGTCATCTTGTGTTTGTCGCAGAAACTTTTTTTTTAATAAATTATAATCATGTAAATCAAAGTATGTGGATTTAATGGAATTAACAATGGCTCTAGAGAAGCTGTGGCACTTTTTATTTATCTTTGTTCCCCAAGCAATAATATGGTAAAAATTATTATTTTGTCTATTGTCCATGCATTGGATGATCCACTTCTGAAAGGGTATGATAAAATCTTGCTGAATTGCATCGCATTCCGGAATTCCTCTGGTATTGTTTCAGATAGCAATACCATAGTAATTTTCTAAATTGTTAATACATTTCTAGATCAATTATTATCTTCCACTTCTTACCTTACATGATTTTATTTGCAAAGACGGGTTCTGACTCTTTTCAGAATATAACTCTTTTCTGCCCAATACGCTCATATTTTGTGATGCTATTTTTCCTTTATATATTTTTCTCGGATAATTATTCTCGCGAGTCATATTTACCGTAAAAGGAAGAATACTTTATCTGCCTCAAATTTCAAGTACTTTCAAAGACAGGGTGTGTATCGATAGATTCTGTGATAAAATGTCAGAATGATTTTGTTAGGAAATGCGATCACAAACTATATTTAATCTTTAGTTTATTGCTTACATAAGACAATTGTTTCATATAATTTCTAAATCTACAACTTCACTTGTTCCAGTGGATAAAACTGCTAATTCCCATTTATTGATGCGGGGCCTCGACATTGGCAAGTGTCATCACAAGATACTCAGATACCCTAAAGATTGTCAAATCGCCCTGATGGTCATTTAGGGTTTTTATTTCAGAAACTGCAATATTCATGGAATTCATGAAATTATTTTCATTTTCTCACAGATTATTGATTGATGCCTTAGATTTATTGATTGATTATGAGAGTCAAGAAGATTGATTGATTATGAGAGAGAGAAGCTCGTGCATTTGAACTCAGGTCAAGAGGCAAAGAGGAAGCTTAGATCGCACCTTAATCTCCAAGCATCCACAACCGTCTACGAGAGGACATGTGAGCTGCTGCACAGAGGGGTTTTAACCTTTTGAAGACGGCGGGTTTTGTGAGGAAAAGGCCCTTAAAGACGGCGCCTTAGGGGATGTTTACTTCCCCCTTTTTTATCGTTCATGGATGGCACCATACATAGGCATACAAAAGAAGCAAGATAATTGCTGCTGTCCGCAGTCAATGGGGATGTTCGCGGCTTAGAAAGTCCCTAAATACAAAGAGTCTCCCTTTCTTAGGGAAACATATTTTCTTGGAGATCTCATTTACGATTTCAGTACAAGAAAATTTGAGAAATTTATTTATTTTATTTTCTTAAAAAAGAAATTATTTCCTAACAATTTAAGCTGCTTTTCACCTAGATTTCCTTTTTCAATATTATTAAGAGCATTGAGAGAAATAGCACAAAACAATGATGATAATATGAAACATTGCATAAAAAAATGAAACGCTTATTTCATTGTAGACAAAGGTACACACAATAAACTAACCAAATTTAATTGATATTATTCAAGTAAAATTTATTTATATTTTGATTTTCAGTAATTTTTTTTAAAATAGATATAAAATATTTTAAATTTATTTTTAATTCTTTTAAATGCAGGAATTTGATACACACCTGGTGTTAAAACTTAAAATAATCAAATTAGAAATAAGAAGAAAATAATATGATACTTCATAAATTGCACGTAATTATAATCAGTAATACAAAATAAAATAAAAAGCAAAATTGCTGATCCTGTCTCTTGATGTTATAACGTAAAATTCAGACTTTCTCAAATTGATAATGAAGTAAGTTTAAAAGCTCTTATAAGTATTCACAGCATTTGTATAACAATAGACATATCATCATAAATAAACTATGCTCTTTTGGAAACTTCATTATTACTTAATTTATAATTGTTTTTCTCTTTTAGAACATGCCAGAGAAATCTTAAAAATTTAAACACTCTTAAGAATTTTCTTATATATCTTCCATGAAGGAATGATACATTTGATGTATAATTGTCATTTTTTATTGTTCCATAATCCATTATACTGTGATACATTAATATTTATAATATTGAATGAATCCTAAGATTAAGTCTAAATTTTATTAACAAGCATTTTTCAAAAATGAAAACTTTATTTTTCTTTGATCTAATTCTTCCTATATATGCTGAAAATTATGATAAAATATTCACTATGGCAAATAAATGAGATGAATAAAAAGCAAAACCATTTAAAAAAAGGTGTTTCGCATTATGCTCTAAAATGTGAGTATCCTAAGGCTATAAATGTTGGCCTTTGTTAAATAGTGCCACATTGTAGTTTCCACATGTTTTGACGGTTAGGTCAAACAAAAGGTGACGATTAGGTGTTCCAACATGTAGCAGAGCTGATACGCATTAAATCAAAATCCTTACGTTGCCGCGGTGTGGAAATTAGAAGTGGACGCTCTAGCTCGGCTATCGTTCTCGTTACTTGTTTAAATTACGAGGTCCGTCTTATTACTTTGTCCCTTATGTTACTTGTAAATGAAATATTAATAATTTATCAGTTTACCTACGTGTTCCTAAAAATAAATTCTTTAAATGCACATAAGAAATTTAAAATTATTTTTTTTCCAATAGTAATAAATGTTTCAATTAGTAAAAAAGAGGAAATGCTTTGAATTTTTAGAATACTTCTAGTAAAACGCAAACAATAAGCTGATATCGAAGACAAAATATTATGACTGCAAACATTTTTAAGTTGCCGAGGAGCTTCATGTATCTCGGTAATCTTGTTTATATAAAAGGAATATACGATTCTTATTTGTACTTAATTGTTTCTTTTGCAAGTAATGACAACATACTGGAGCTTCTTACTTTTTTTTCACTTTTCGTACAAAAAGTTATATTCTTAACCTTTAGATAATCCTTACTTTTTATTTAAAATTTCGAAAGAATTGCATAATATTGTTTTAATTCTAAGATTACTGCTCTGATTTTTGTGCGATAATAAACTGATTTTTGTGTGTGATTTTGTGCATATGATAGAGCCAAAGCCAATACATTCCTACGAAGACAACTCTTTCGATCAACATTCAAAATAATTACAAAAACCTTTCCTTCTCAACGCACAGACTCCTCAATCGGTTTAGAAAAAACTGACAACAATTTTTCTTTACTTTCTTCAAAACGAAGGAAAACTTTAGCTTCAAATATCGTTTTTTCCCTCCCCCCCACTTCGTCTGGACAGTCCCCTAAGTGACTGGGTCCTTTTTACATTATCTCTCAAAATCTAACACAATATCAGTTCACTGAACGGTTATTTTCAGTTTCCCGATAACGTTCGCAAAGTAGAAGGCCTTCTTTTAAGTTGGTCGGCATAGTTTCTATTTATCCTATGTCCGACAATGTAACAGAAAAGGCAATCACTTTCTAAAGCTTTATTACGGCAATAAGAGGAAGAACCACGGAAGAATAGTTTTCCGGCTACATGAAAGCAACCTTGAAGATTTACAAGAAGGCAGGTGTGCATTTCTAGGTTTTATTACACCAAAAAGGCATATGATAATCAATAATGACCAAAACCTGAAAGAATCAACAATAATCAAGAGGGAGAAGCATTCTTTGTCGATATGAAAGCTTTTACAACTTGTTTTTCATGCTCATTTACAAGAGCCATTTGATTCTCTATTCAGAGTTTCAAACGTTCGGGTGCCTTAGAACGCACCCGAACATTCCTTTCTTTGTACTATCGTACATAAAAAGTGTGACTCATGAATAAATAGGCGAGAAAAAAAAACGAACACATTTTTTTTATTTCAATGTAACTATCTGTTAGATTCTGATTACATTTATTTTTCAAATATATTTTAGAGTATTTTGCAAATTTTATCGTAATTATTATTATTAAAGAAACTTATTATATTTTTTTTTAAAAAAAAAAACTTCTTTTAAGTTTCGAAAAATCAGGAAATCCAACACTGTAGAACTTTTAAAGTATAATATATAACAAAAGCAAAAATTTTATTCTTGCTTCTAAGGTTTTTGTATAAATCGGGGAATTTTTCTTATGCTAAAGAATTTGTAATATTCGTCTCCTACAAATTTGAAAGAAAAAATATCGGAATTAATAGTTTTTGTTTCGAAGACTCAACTTTTATACATCAATTGTCATAATAAAAAAATGTCGGAATTAGTTTCTTGCTTTTATAAATTCGAAAGACTACAATGTACAGTTTTAAAAATCTATAACAGATATTTCTGTAATATTTTTTGTTGCAAATATTTTTTCTTTTTTGTTGTTTATACACGATTAAAAAAAAGGTGTTTTTTTTTTATGTTTCGATATAAAATTCTTAAAAACTGTTTTTCAATAAGCATAACTTAAGATAACAATAAAAATATGCTTCTGTACAGCAATACATTGTGTAATTATGCACAAATTTTCATCAAAAACAGAATGCAAAAATAAAAAAATCACCACTTAAAGTTATAACACTTTTTTGAATAAACTTTGGAAATAAAATTTTTGTGTAACATATATTTCTTAGTAATATTTATATATATTATTATTTGAATAATAAAGTAAAGTGGAACCTTTTAATAATAAAGTGGAACTAGAAATTAAAAATTTATTTCCAAATATTTAAATATTGTTTAAGTTCAACATATTAATCCAATAATTTCATTACAGCGGCTCCTTTTATCACATTATTTCCTGTAAAAGGTAAAATTGTCGCTTTATGGGTTATTTGTGGGTCGTTCCAGATTTTTTTATTTTGTTCTTCGGAGACAACCTCATCTTCAACCTCGCGACTCAAATTTAAAGATTGATCTAAATCATCTTCCTCATTTTCTAACTCACAATCAGAATCAGAATCATCAAAAATTTCGTCTCTAAATCAGCTAAAATATTCTGAATCTCTTCCGTGGTAAGTTCTCTTTTACGTTTAGGCATTTTTTTTAAAAAAAATCAAATTAATTTAAAATGAAATGATTAAGTAATCGAGATGACAAAATCACTTACAAAAATAACTATGCACTCACCGCTAGTGAGAATTTGAGTATGAAGGAAAAAAGAGGGATTTTTAGGTAAGGGTGAAAGAGGAAACTCCACCCCCCCCCTTCTGAATACAAAAGAAACCGGTCAAGCAGATGATGTTCCGGGGCTATAATAGGCGTCATGCTGATTCGAAAGCTGTTTACAGGGGAAAGCACGGCTTGGCCGCTACATCGGTCAGCGCCGGCTTTTAAGGGTATATTCCTTTTGGCCTGTAGATCGGCCAGCCGTACTCAAAAGGTTAAAGGCATCAGGGCTTGAACCCATGACTTAATCGAAACAATACCGGCTATAAGTCACGACTAAGATCACAAGACTACCACGGCTACCAAACTATCTCAAAATTATTTTAGTTAAATGTTCAATTTCCTTTGCAATGAGGCATATTTGATACATCTATATTTTTACTTAAGGTCTAAAGATGTGTATGGAAACTCCAGATATAACATTTAGGATACTGTCCAATTCTTGAGTTGTATCTCTGTAGATCTGATATTTCTAGTAAGATATTTGACTACAAGGTTAATAATAATAGATATTAGAATAGAATAAAATAATAACAGAAAAAAGCCCTTGTTTATTGTAATTTACAAATATCGTATCAAATGGAATATAATTTATTTAGTATGAAAATGTATTGAAATAACATTTGTATATTTTTTCCATTTTTATAAAACCCTCTCTTAACATTTACATGTATTTATTTCCATTTAACATTGTGTATTCATCTTAACAAATTATTCATAAAAATATATATATATATTATTTTTTGATGAAAAATTCTAAATAAATTTATTCAAGTTGAAAAAATGATACAAAGTAATTTCAACCATCGCCCTTTTCCATAAATTTATATTTTCCTTGTAGTTATTATTGTATGAAAAATTCAATGAACTCCTATATATGTAACGAAATTTAATAATAATTCAGAAAATTATTGCTTAAAATTTGTAAAACTATGGCAAACACTTTGAATAGCTTTATCTATAAGTGGATGAAGACACAAAATAAATAAAGTGATAATGTAAATAGGGAAACAAACATATAGGTAACTACAAATAAAATTATCAAATTTATTAAAAATAATAGTTTTCATATAATTGATTTTTGGTTAAATTTCCATTATTTATTTTTATCCGCAAGCATTATTAAATAGATTAAATCAAGTCATGTACTTCAGTAAAATGATGGAAACAACTCTAGTATATAAAATGGAACAACGCGTGTACGTATGTTCATTATCATTTTTTTCTATTGATATTTTAACTTGCATTTTCAAGTGTTTCCTTTTCACAATCAAACTTTATTTGGCAATATATTTTTAATTGCCAAAATACATTGGAAATAATTTCATAAGCTTGAATTTCCAGAAAAATGGGTTGTTAAGCACTTAAGGTTATATTTATGGTATTCCATAGATGATTGTTTTAATTTTCATTGTGTTATTTTATATGGCTACGGTAGAATAATAAGTTATAGATTCAAAAAACATCTAGGCACAGTGCATTAAGAGTCCTATAGAATGCCACTCAAACTTTAATCACACATACCGTGATGTAGTTTTAATTAAAGTTAGAAATAGCAACCTCATTAATGTAAGGGCGCGCCTTCCGCTTTAAATGCTTACAGTCTTTTCTCACCCTTTTATCACTTCATTCTTTACCTTTAAGAGAAAACGTTTATTTCATCATAATGCGCTCACACCTATAAATATTACGCTTTAATCGGCCCTTCCCTAGAGAGCATTAGAAACAAGCTACGAAAACTTACCTCACTGTTGTTGCTTTATGGACATGCGATTCCTTTGCTCCGAATTTAATCGAGAAGTTGCCTTTAATAGGTAGTTTGCGTGACAGCATTTCTGTTGTATATCCCTCCCCTTTGGCCTTTATCCCTCTCCGGTATGGGCGTAGCGTCATCACATTTTTCTAGAAACGTTCCGACTTATCTTCTCTTTCCATCCTCCGGTGTATTCTCTGGATTATATGGGAACAACAGGTATGGAGAATTGAAGATCATCGATTTGGGAATAAAATATCTGACGTTGGTGGATAGTATAAACGCCAACGTGTAATTTCTAATGCAAGGCGGTAGTGTTATTACCTGTATGTAAAATTTCATTTTTATGAAAGAATATGCCTGATTCATCAGAATGGGAAATAAAAATATCATTTAATGAATATTTTCATAGATATAGATCAACAATACGAGCAGGCTCAGCTTATTTAGTGGTACTAAAGCATATGAAAAAGGATGTGAAAGGTGCTTAAAATTTTGCAAATATGAGAAAATTCAAGAATTGGGAATTTTAAATAACAATCATAATTAAAATTGCGTATTTAAATACCAGCTTTCGAAATAATGAGTCTGATATATGAGTAAAGAGGGCAATCAATGTTATTCAAAAAGTCGTTAAGTATCTTGATTTATAAAGTATCATATATAAATATTTCACTTATATTTCTGAATTTACGTTCATAATTCAGTAATTATAGTAGATTATTCCTTTATTTATGTTGAAATTGTTGATTAAGTATTGTACACGATTATGAAGAATTTGTGTAAAGAACATAGAAGGTACAAAATGTGGAAAAAATTGGCAATAATCCCTGTGTTAAATTATTCAATCATATTACTTTTATTATGTTGTTATGAAAGGAACATTACAACGTATTGATTATGAATACTTAGTGTAAGAGAGAAGCCGTGCTTCTATACCAAACTAAAGGCTATGTTCCGGACGATTCATCATTCTTCAAGAAAAAATTAACTATTTTTATGCGTGCTATGTTTATTTTAACAATTACTCTTCCGAAGATTTAAAAGCAATGGAAACTTGTGTTTTTGTTTGTTTTAAAATTTATAATTAAAAAAATATATATTTAATTGTTGTTTTAGTAGTTGTTTTACGTGTATATAATAATAATAAGTTACAGAACACTTCTATTACATATCGAAAAATAATTTGCATCTAGATGTAATATTCCAGACAAAAATAATATTTGAAAGTAAGTTAGTCCTCACTAAAAACCAGAAATATGTATATATATATATATATATATATAATTAAACATTGTGAGATGAAATAGCAAAATTAATAAGTGAGAATTTAAAATTTTATAATTCTGAATAGGATATTGATCTGCCATTATTTTTAATGCATCCTGTCACACGTCGTAACTTGGAGTCGTAGATACTCTTATGAGTGTGTCTTAACTGAATCATAACACGCAGATTGAACTTTGTTTACACATATTACAAACACTGTGGTATCGGTGGAGTCTTAATTGAATAAGCATTAGCATTTGTTACGTTTCTTATGTGCGAAAGGTCTGGCAGTGCTATATGCCATTTCACAGTTCTATGGCATCGAGGCAAGCTCTTGAGAGGGCAGACAAATGAATGGTATGAACTTGAGTGTTGTATTTTTTAAATTGAAAATCAGAATAGATATTCACAAAAAATTAAAAGCTACCTGTATAAAGACCTTCAAATATACCTTTTAGCCACTTAAATGGCTCTGATAAAGACCCTCGGCAATCGGGCAGTGTATAAAATTGCATCCGTACTATTGCACCTAGCTATCCGGATGTGATCAGCGACAATAAAACTATCATTGTGACAGGGACAACATTGGATCCATACTTAGGTGATGATAGCATTATCATCACGGTAAAAGTTACACTCGTCTCTAAAGATGACTCCCATCTATTTCTCAGGTTTCAGTGCTAATATACCGTTGTAACATTGTAGTCTCTGCTGTGATGTCAGAAAAAAAATATCTTTAATGGCCTCCGTGGAAAAAGTGGTACAGAAGGATGAAGCCATTAATTAATGGTACTGTCACTCACAATAACACTCAGAAAGATCATCGCTGTTCCAGCAATGACCAGAATTGTTGTAGTTGGCTTGCTTCAAACTTGCCGGATAATTCTACGATCTTCTTTACTTACAGTGAGTGAAGGTCTCACTGAATCTACGTTTTGTCAACGATAACTTCTTTGTATCTATTCCCGCCAACAGCCGGAACTGTAACTGCTGCATCTTACCAATATGACGAGCAATCTGACAGAATGATCAGATGTCTTCATGCAATACTACGATGTGACCCTTAATAAAGTTATCCAGCTGCTCAAATAGCTGTCGTTTTCTTCTGAGAGTCATTCTAAACTTTAAATGGATAAATTAAATCCCAAAACAATTTTTTTTCAATACAACGTGTTTTAATAGAACATTTTAAAGAATCTTTTGTGGTGCAGTAAATCAGACATTTGCTGAATTAAGTTTACACGATGCGGCTTATACTTTAATCATTTGTATATCTAAGGGAAGAAATAATTTCTTAATTTGCGTTAACATACTTTGTTTCCATCTGGTTTTTACTTTTTTGACGATGAGTGCATTGGTTTTAAATGCACCATTTATTGTATGCAATATTAACTTTTCAATGCCTTAATTTTTATTACTAAGATTAAACGGAAGCCTTTTAATATAAGCCTAGAGAGCACTAAATTATGTTTGAGACTTTCGTTTATAGATCCTAAAAATAAAAGTGATGGTTTTTTTTTTTTTTGCTGAAGGTGTTTTAAAAATAAATTTTATTGAATCACTTTTGGTTCACAATTTATCGTAAATGTATAATGAATTTTCCTTCAATATAGAAAAGAAGTGTTTTTAATATATTTCCAGTTAATCGTACGTTATTCTCAAAGTATTTTAAAGGAAAAAATAATATATAAAAATATTCAAAATAAATAATTGAAATACCTCATGAACAAAAAATTTATATAGGAAACAGAGAGTATATTTGGGATTTTAACAAAAGGATTATTTCTTTCTGATACTTTCTTGTATACTTTCTTGTATATACAGAAAATCCTAAAGCTTATCAAACACTATTATCAAAAATATGATGAAATATCTAAAGTTGTTGAGTTCGATACCATTATCAAAATATATTTTATTGTGATAGTGGATGCTTGAATTGATTACTTTTTATTTGTGTCTTTTTTCCTAGTGTGAATGTATTTAATCAAACAATTCATCATGAATTACTTCAAGTTCTTGTTAGATATTCTTCTATTTTTCGACTCCTGTGGAATGCTGTTTTAACCTTAAAAAATTAAAAGAAGTAATGAAATCACCATGAAAAGATGGATAAAGAAGAATTTATTTTTATAAATTGGAACGATAAAGGGTACCTTTTGAATACATATTTCACAATTTCTCTTCATTAATCTTCAAAGTTTATAAAAAGAACTCGTCATATATCATGTTAAAAATGATTAAAATAAATTTATTCCCAAACTTAAGAAACCTATGCATAATAATCATAAATTGTTTTCAGTAATAGAACATGTAACACTTGCATGACTGAACGTATTGTACTGAGATTGATATATATATATATATATATATATATATATATATATATATATAAGATAAATCAATGAATTTATCACTAAAAAAACATAAAAGTAAGAGAACAATTAAAATCCAAAATCAACAACAACAAAAAACCACACATTTATAGAACTACGTAAAAAAGATGAATAAAAACTGTATCATATTTGAAACTAAACAAATAATTTGAAAACCCAACAAAATTAACATGCATATTCAGACTGGGGACTGAATTGTGTGCTTAAACTAGTTTTATGGTTCCAAACCTCCCCCAATGCATCTTGTTGGGTAAAAATAGATTACTCCAAAATTCAAGTTGTAATTTAAAGAAAAGAAACAATAAACAAAGATGAAAAATTGAAAGCGAGATATCTCAATTACTAATTATTTTCAAAAACAATTGTTTTCTAAACAAATAAAATATATTATTCCCTTAAAAACTTTCAAATTAAATTTTTTAATCAAAAACCATCTATTAAACTATCCAATTAAAAATTATCTATTCAAAAACATCCAATAAAAAATTATCCATTTAAAAATATCTAATTAAAAATTATCTATTAAAATATCTAATTAAAAAATATTCAATTAAAAATTAAATTTTTTTTCGAAAGAATTAAACAGCATAGTTAAATATTTCAAGTTAAAGATTTAAAATTTTGAAAGCTACATACCCAAATCCATGTTTTTCATGAAAAATCAATTCAAATTTCACAATTATAAATGGAAAAAATCAAAAAATCATATGTTTGACAATTGATCATGAACCTCAGTGCAATAAGTTAAGGAACTTTTTAAATGATGATATGCACTACCATGCACTGTTGCCAGATAAAATTTATAAGCCAATAGTACTTAACTAATTTGAGTGTAAAAAATTTCAATATAAAATATTTAATAAAAAATTTAATAAAAATCCATCAATTAATCAATCATGACCAGAAATCATATCAAATGAAACATAAATCTGAATTTTATTTGTTAAAATTATTTGAAATCCAATTGAGTGAAATATGTGTCTGTAAATGTGGAATAATACAAAAATGTTTCAAAATATCTTCACAACTAGACCACTAACTAGATGTCTTTATGATCCTACTGTTGTGTGATGAATTTGTTTTGAAACGAAATTTTAAAATTCATGAATGTCCTGAAAGGTAATAGCCCTTATGCATAAGATTAACTTTTTGAATAAGTCACCAATTCAGAAGATAGTAGAGTTAGCCCTTTCTCCAAGATGTAAATATTAAAAATACATATAAATAAATTTCTAAAATAAAGATTCTATTGAGAAAACCATTATACTATAAAAACATTTTTAGATGTCAAATACAATTTACATAATGATATTTCAATATCTACCAGAGTCCCCTAAGAGCTCTTGATGGGAAATCTTAAAAACATATCAAAATAAACCATCATATAAATTATGAATATATCTTTTTAAAAAATCTAATGGATAATCGCGTTCTATACAATAATTAAATTTCTTAATAATATTCAATATATTTTTGTCATTTGTAACTAGCAGTTTATTTCGAAGCAAAAAAATTAATATAATGTTTCTGTACATGGATAAATGAAAATTGCTTTCCCAGTAAGACATTTTAATTATCTTAAACCCGAAAACATCTCTTTTATCAAATAAATTACTATAAATGATGTGATCCTTTAGCTGTAGCTCTGTATCTAAATATTCACCCCCACCCGTATCTGAATTTGTCTGCAATAAAATCAAATAATTAGGATAAAAATCAATGTTCGGATAAAATCTTTATATTTACTAAAAATTATTAGGTCATCTATATACCTATATGAAACATAAAGAGAGTTGTTTAGGTGGTTTAATACATAAAATTGTAAATACAGATTATGTAGAATACTGCTAGTTGGTCCACCCTGAGCTAAGTCTTTTATCTGTTTGTATATTTGCTTATTGGAAAGTATATAGTTTTCTTGCAGTACTAACTGTAAAAGATTTTTAAATTTGTTCATTTTTATAGTATTTTCTATGTTATATATATATATATATATATATATATATTCAATAAATAGATATGGCAGCGGTTCAATTAAAAATTGACAAACTAAATCAATTTTTACTAAAATAAAATACAGAATGTATCTCTTTTGTGATAAGTTAAGAGCCATAATTTTTTTCACTGCAGTCTTTGAAAACATAACTCTGAAATTCATCATTAAAATTCTTAGCAATCTGCGTTCTTAATGTATTTTTGAAAGGTGGAGGGGGTTAGAATATTTTAATCCTAACACAGATATTTTTCCGATTTAACTAAAGTATTATAAAATAAATATTTATCTGAATGTACAAATTTGATTTTAGCATTCCAGAATCCAGTTCATAATGTATTTTTAAGATATCAAATTAACACCCACGGTTTAACATATATTTAGTATATTTTATTAAAATATTTCAAGAAAAAGTTCTTTTAAAAAAAAAAAAAAAAAAAAAAAAAACTAATTTTTTTCTCTCAAAAAATCTATATAAATTAATTAATTTTGCTATAAAACATTATATTATTATATCCTTATTTCATTGCTGAAGACTTTAAATTCAGCGATCCTAATAGAAAATTCCTTACTATGCCAATGCCATTCATACTAAAAGCAATATCTTGTTCACTGCATTTTACCATTAATCTTATGTTAAAAAATTGAAAGTTCACTACATTTTGAAGGAAGTTTTCCTACAATGTATTCCATTGAGTTTCTCTCTATATATAAATTCTTTTTAAATTATTCCTTGATTTACGACTGTATTAAATTACAACACAAAGTAGTTTTATCTCAAATACCCATTAATTTTTAAACTATAAGGCATCCATTAATTTTCAGTTTTATAAAATGACAGTTTGAAAATACTCTGTAAATATTAATTAAATTTAAGAGAACAATATATCATCCTTTATGGCACTTTTAAATATTATATGTACTTAAAATATTTTTAATTCAATTTCATACCTAGATTTTTTATAACATAAAAGTAATGAGAAATAATTTTCTGGGTGATTGTCTAAACTAAAACTTCTGAATTAATAAAATATGCAAGTAGCCTTTTTGATCTCTGTATATTTATATTTTAACATCTATTTTAAGAGTTAATTCAAGGAACATATGCTTAAATAATTTAAGAGCATTGTTCATACAAATAATAAATATTAATTATTAGAGTTAAGTGCTTTGTACTTATTATCTGAATAATAATTTTTGAAGCAGAATTTGTACACCACCTTATGTTTATTTAAATCTAATATAAGCTCACCTAATGTATTCATTAAACGTTGAATCAATTTAGTTTATTTTTATAATCACCTAAAATATTGAATAACGTAAGGAGAAAAACATGTAAGAAATTTCAAAGTTACATTTCAAAAATCAAGAATTTGGACACATATTTGTAATTATTTTATGCAGCAATAATATATTATAATTGAGAGGTAAAGAAAGAAATATCATTCAGATGTTATCATCATCATTTAAAATTCCGTAACTGACCACACAGGAATAAGACGAGGATTCAAATCCAAAGTTTCTTATAATTTTAAAAATCAATGAAAATGTATAAAAAAAAATAGCTATAACATTTCATAATTATTTTGTTATAAATTACTTTTCGAAGACAATATGCTAGCTGACAAAACTTTGAAAATTGGCAAAGTTTTTTGAAAAAAACTTACATCTTATAGTCATGAGTCTATATTACGTAACTTATAACAAAAAACAATGTTTCTAAAGACACTAAGGCTTGAGGAACTAATCCATCAGAGCCCTTTGTGAATTTTAAAAATAAATTTATCTCTCTTATCGTATACATTGCTATGAATTTTAATAACTTTGATTTTGCAAAAAATATCTAAATATTCCAATTCATTAATATTATGATTAACTTTCAAAGGGTTAATATCGAAATTATTATAATTTTGAAAGAATACTATATCATCAATTTATATAAACATATAAAAACTATATTATATATATATGCGTGTGTTTATTTATATGTTTGTATGTATAGGTATATTACCATGGTGCCATAATAAATGTTATAATTATCACTCAGAAAACTTAATAATATTAATAATTTAAAAACAAAGGACATTTAAAGTAAAATAAAATTAATAAAAGTAACAACTGATGATTTGATAGCTAAAGGAATGAATTGGAAATTGCTATCAGTAGGCGGAAATTTAGTGAACGTTTAAGAGTTTTTACGTTTAATTTGGCTCAGGATTGACTTGAAAAGTGATTCGAAGTTCAAAGAAAATGACGTAATTACCTAAATTGGATATGTGTTTCGAGCGATGTTAAAGGCTAAACCACCCTGAAAATCTGCAGACGCGTATATACTGGTCTTTAAGATACATTTGGAAACGTGATTCATTTTTAAAGATTGTTCCTCCATAGTCAAGGTAGATCCAAGCTGATGATTCCAGCCACACTACATTCTATCTTGACTGTGAACGTACGTGAGGGTTATACAGCCTATCACGAGTATAGATTTCATTTTCAAACGTTTATTATTGGTCCTATAAGTATCGTCGGCGAGTATCGTATTGGAGGGGAGGGGATTAATAGTAACATATCGAGTATTGATATAACAACCAATGAGAGATTCGTTCTGCCTTTTCCCTCTAATGATACCTAAATTCAACCGATTTCAGAATGATGCTGAAATCTACCAATGTGCATCGATTCCAACTCAGAACCTGTCAATCATGAATAGCTTTGACATTAATGTTGATCGATTTTTACATTCAGCATCTTTCATTGCATTGACACTGCTCCTTTCAAATGTTAAGGGGTGTCAGGGGTCTTAAATTTATCTCGACAGTTGAAAATGTATACGATTTTCGATTACCTATAACCAATTTAAATTAAAATTAAATAGTTTAAAATTTCCACTCATGCCTTGTAAACATAAGAGGTTTCTAATACATGTAAAATACTTAATATGTATTGTTAATTTTTTAAGTTATGAGGCTACAAAAATAATAAAAAAAAAAATTTCAGAAATTTATCATGGTAATATATGTATACAATTTCTTTCAGAAATTTTGAATAAGTTCCAGTACGCGCAAGATATTTTCTGCACAATTAGTTCAAAGTACTTACAAAAAGTTGATTTACAATGTCAAATATACATTCATAAATGTTAGCTTGATCAAAATTAAATAAATCTTTAAAAATATGTTTAAGAAAATAAAATATTTAAAATTTTAAATATTTAAAAATTATATATTTTTCAACTTTTTTAAATAATTAATAAATTTTTTAATGGTGCTAAATTTACACTGAATTAAAAGAATTCATTATATTTACTATACATAGAAACTCTTAAACGCTGAAGTATTATACATTTTGAAATAATTGAATAAATTTTGAATATTAATGAGGATGACTTAGAAGTAAAATAATGAAATGTAAGCAGAAACTAAAATTTTATGGTCGTAGCATCTGTCCATTTAAACATTGATCTTAATAAAACACACTTTGGAATTTTTCAAATATCTTTTAAAGTGTTTTGAGTATCGGCAAATGGATGGTATCAAAATGTTCAGCTTGAAATAAAAAATAATATATATATACTCAAAACATTGTAAAAAAATGAAGTTTAACGCTCCTAGTACCCCTTAACAAACACTTCTAATGAACATGAATTCGTTTGCAAAGCATTGTATTTGCTAAAGTAAATATTCGCTATCGACATGCAAGATATATTTAAGATCGTTTCAAATCATGACGGTCGTGCTCCAATTCAGTATTGACCGCCTAATTTTGTAACTATACAGCTTTAGAATAAATCATATAATTTATCTGAAACTGTAACCATTTCCTTTTCTATGAACATTCGTCGCTTCGACTAGTATTTTTGTATTTATTGACCAACTCCTCCATTGTTCGTTGATTTTTATACACATTTAAAGTTCAATAGTATTCTTTTTTTTTACTGTAAGTCATTACAAAGAAATTTAATAAATATTGATGAAAATTTAAAATATCAGTTTCTTAAAAAAATTAGATTGCTTTTTTTTCTATATTATTTTTCCCATTTTGGAAATACGCCCCGCAACCTGAGACTATAAGTAGCTAAGATATCATGAAAGTTGATGATAAAATTTTTCAAAGAAATTTAATCAACTTTGAATTTCTCTTTCGGGTCTTAAAACTGACACAACTAGCTTCCTAACAGTATCTAAAATAATCGCTTTTATAGATACAAAATCCAGTTGTAAGCTTGCTCAAATATATCCTCTAAATAGCCTCATTTGGATAGATGAAACATAATTCCTATTTCATCGCAATGGGAAATGTAAGTGCATGTACTTTTCACTTCAAAACTATGTTAAATTTTAGGGTGTCGAGAACGGAAACAAAGAAAACCTTATGCTATAATCTAGGACAAATAATATATATACACCTACACGCTGAAAATCATAAATTTGAAATCTTGTTTTATGGGTAAATATTAAAGACAATAATTATTAAATTTATTTGCACTAATATGATATTACATGTTAAAATATTTCTCAGAGAAAAAAATGAATTGATATCACTTACTTGACTATAATACTATGATAAAATATTATAGTACTATAATTAAAGCTATTAATAGGTGTAAATCTATAAGTCAAATCAAACGACGGCTTATAAGAAAATTTAATATGCAAATTACTTCTTTAGGGAATAATATGAAGTGGGAGATATCATCTGAAATAAATTCTTCATTATAGGATCTTGAACTAGAATTTCGTATAATATGGCAAAGTTATGCAACGTTCAGTAAATGGCAAAAAATAAATATCATTACACTTCATTAGTCTTATATGAGAGACAAGCACATTTAAAGCGTTTAAAAATATGTAAAGAAAAAGTTTTAAAGGCTGAAATGTTAGTATATCTTCTGATTTTTAAATAAATCTTCTAATGTATTCTTCTTTGAAAATAATGGATGATCATTCAAAAAAGATAATGGAAGAGTTCTTATTTGCAAATGTGTTAAAAGCAAACAAAATTCCAGGCACCAAATCAACAATATCAAAAGTGCACAAATTTTAAATTCAGATCTTATAGGAGATACATCGAAAAAAAATGTTGAGTTTCAACTCATCATTTTCATACGAATTGAAAATAAAAAAGATATATTCCTATCTCTGATAGAATGAACATTCTTCAACTATTTTTCTTTACAGACCAGTTTTATAAAATACTACTCAGCACTCAGCGATAATATTGAAGCAATTGCTAAATGGGGCTGTCTTTTCACATTGTTCCTAAAATAAAGTTTCGTCTGAGAAATAAAATAGTTATTGAAGGGGTGTCTATGAAGAATGAATAGAGAAAGTTTCGATCAGCATATTTCATCGTTTTTGTCATTTTTGTAGACATCGCTAAACTTTTTATTTCTCTTGATGTCTTGGAAATTAAATCATACGAAAAAAATTAATCTTCTTTAATAATTAATAAATATTCATTACATGAACTGATTTGGTTTATTACTCTGTTATGACTTACAAGAAGATACTACGAAATATTTTACATTATTATTTTTCATATAATTTCAAATTAAATGCAAGTTAATATCCGGAAGAGTTATTAATAGAAATTGAACAAATGCTGATTTAAGACATAATTAAAATATAATTTATGGAAATTGAAATAAAAATAAAGTTCGGTATGACAAAATTTATTATTTCGTTATAAAGTAACTGGATCAAAAATGACACCGTGTTTAACAGACAAAAATAAAGTAGTAAAATAGCAAATGTATTCGTAGAAATAGCAGTCTATTAACTATGTTACGCATATCATTGTTTATGATTAGTGTATTTTTATTATTAATCATATATAAAACGTTTGATTTGATTCTTTATTTTTGAAAATAATATAAAAATAAACATCTGTAAGTATGACTAAAGCCGAACATATTTATTTGAATTTTTGAAAAGTGCTCAACGGCATATTAAGAAAAATAAAGAATATTTCACATATTGAATGATCGGGTTCTAATGTAAAAAGTTTTGAAAACGTAATCAAAAGGATTAATTTTGTTTTAAATAAATATGGAAATGGTTTAAAAAATTAATTTTTAAATAATTGGTTACAAATTTGTTACCTGAAATATTATTCGAAACTAATTATTAACATTTACTTTATTTTTAACATTGCATCATTAATATTAAAAAATGTATATAATTCTCTATTAAATTAAGTTCTCATTTTATTCATACATACAAAAAAAAAATTCAAATGAAAAACTGTACTTATCATTAATTGAAAAGTATTGATTTTTAATTTATAAGCTATATGTAAAGAAAAAAATGGTATAAATATTCCATTTTCATTTTTATAAAAATATTCTGTAGATTCTAGAAAACTTTTCATTTTTATTTTATATGTGTGTATGATCTTTCGATATATGTTCTTTCTATATATACAGTTAACGATCCGTAGGGAATGGTTACAATTGACTTTCATTAAAATTTCGTTTAAACTAGTCATCTAAAAATCATAATTAATATTTATGAATATTGTTTATTTTAATATAAACACACACACACATATATATATTTGAGAAAACAATTTTCTTAAAAAAAATTAATTAGTTTTACATTTTTTAAATTTTTTATCTATTTCGGTATATTTTTGATGTTTACAGTTTAATTCATTTTGTTTGATATTTGTTCTATGTGTACTTCCTCCTTTCTTCTACAGCTAATTTTCTGAATTTGCTCACTTTTGTTTTGGTACCATATTTTATTATAATGTAATTCCCCAATGTGTGATGCTAGATAAGTAATAACGTTATAAACACATACTATTCCAACTTAATAATATTATTTCAATTATTCTAATTTTTTTCTTTTCCTTCACTGGACTTAATCTTAGAAGTTTTCAGTTACTTAAAATATTTTTTTAAGCTTTGGTTTGTTTAATTAATTCCAATAATTTTATAGGAGTTATGTTAATATTACATTGTTTTCTTTAATAATTCCTTCAATTATATACTTTCTTGGATATTAATGTAGTGAATTTGTGACTGACGTAATTCATGTTTTGCTAATGTTACATTTTAGAAATTATAATTTTGATGTT
>BMAW01082463.1:90948-118322 GCA_019974015.1 Nephila pilipes
GTGTGTGTTTGTGCGTGCGTATGTGTGTTTGTGCGTGCATATGTGTGTTTGTGCGTGTCTGTGTATATTTAACAAAATTTTCGGGATAATCATGCTCTACATAATTACTGATAAATTTTGATATTGTTGGACTTAATTATTTAATGTGTGGTTAGATAATTATTAGGGAGTAAAAAATTTAATAAAATATTCCTATAAATCCATACATGTAAATTGAATAATTTATTTAAGAGTTATATAGATGCAAAATAACGAGATCACAAAGGTGTTGAACCACTTCTAACCTGGATGCAAACCAGCATAGTAAGATATAGCTCCCTGATGGTATACTTCAGTATTTCTAGCTAAATTTGCTCCAATTGTCGAGTGAGATCAGCAACATTCCCTGGTAGATGCAGTCGCCTTTCCACCATATCCCCAACATGCCCAATTGGAGAGAAATCTGGCTGGCCAAGGAAATGTTTGACAATCTGTAAAGCAGATCAAAGTTACACGTGCCGTATGTGGTCTGACATTATCTTGCTGAAAAATAAGCCCAGGGTACTGCAAAAGGAATGGTAGCAAAACAGGTCTCAGAATGTCGACGATCTACCTCTGAGTTGTAAGTGTGCCTCTAATAACGATCAAAAGGAGCCGACTATCAAGGGAAATAGCATACCTTAATTCCTGGTTGAGGGCATGTGGGGTTTAATAAAGTGAAGTCAGGATCAGTACGTTGTTCAGGGTGTCTCCAGACACGTCTTCGATGATGATCAGGAAACAATTGAAAGCGGGATTCATCGCTAAACACTATACGTCCCCAGTCAGCATCATTCCAACCTGATCGAGCCAAGCACCTCTGTAATCTGGCTCCATAGTGTGCAGGCATGACTGGCTGGTGGCATAGCGGTCAGTACGAGCGTAGATTTTGCTCTATCAGCCGTCTGTGAATGGTCATAGTGGACACTCCTGAGTGGTTCGTAAGTCTGATGGTAGATAACGATAAATCAGGCACTGTGAGTGCAGATCTGACAATCATTCTGTTACCTGGATCTGTTGTGGCCCTAGGTCGACCGCTACCATCATGACGCTGAAATCTGACATTGTACACCCATTCTTGCCAAGATCTTCTAATCGCTGCATCACTCGATCCATATCACGAGCGATTCATCAATTCGCCCAACCTGCATCTTTCAATCCAGTGATGCGTCTTCTTTCAAATTTTGACAGTTCCTCGTAATCCAGCGAAGAGGTATTTTTTCATTCGTTGAAAGGTATCCTAAATTGCATTGCAACAGAATATGTGACCATCAGATTAAGAAATGCTTCTTATATAGACCTGCTGAGTGCGCAGTTTTATTGCGCTGTAGCTCCTGCTATTCATTCGTTGGTCACCAAGTTTTGATCATTTGTTTGTTCTGTCCAAATGTTTTTTTAATATGAAATTTGATTTCAACCAGGCAACTTCTTCTGAGTGATTGTTTTTTGTTATATATATAAATGTGGGTGGGTGTGATCCAGCTTAATTGAGTTAAACCTGTTATAACATGAAACATATTAATATCCACTTTTCTGTTTTTCTCATCCAAATTTAAAATGTTATTAATCTGCACATATACGGTTATTTCTACTTTTTGCGTATGTATTTTAATTTACCTCTTTTTTTGAATTCATAATTTTGTTTTCTTTTTTAGTTAAATTTAATTAACTTATAATTATTTACTTTTCAGAAGACAATATTTATCTACCAATTTTTATTTTTCTCATGTCTTTCTACTCAATGATATTTTGTGGTTTATATATATATAAGAGAGAGACATTGTAATTGCATCACCAGTCAGGAATGATCTTACGAAAGTCAGAAAAACATGAGAGAAAGAAGAGTTTGAGATATGCAAGTTATTAGTATTTCAGCACTTCTTAAGCACTGTATGAAGTAAAAGTTGTCTAGTATATTTCTCATTCGGAAAGCTATTTGTAAGATCGAATTTCAATCAGAATATCATATCATGATTTGAATAATAAGAAGAAAAGTGTACCAAAAGTGTACCATTGGGTACACAACACGCGCATCTCTAGCTGTGATTGACGTTAATTTTAATTACGCGATACATTTCTGAAATTTTACGTCCAGTGTTTGCGCCGTATTTTCGAGGCCTGCCAAACGCCAGATTCTAACAAGTTAATGCAAGATCACACCTAGCACGTAGTGTTCTGGCCTTCCTATATATACAGGGTATCCGATTGTTGCTCTCGCCAGCTTACTTTCATCCGCAGATATTTTCACCCACTGAAAAAATCAGGTCATGGGTTGCTTAGAGATTGGCCTACTACGCCTCTCCTCCAACGGTTGAGGGAATGTGGTATAGACTTGAAGTGGAATGCGTTACCCGATTCTGTCATCCAAGCCCCTGTTGAACCCCATGCCTAAATCAGTAAGGGCTACTTTATCTTCCAGGAGTGGCAGCTCTTTTTACTAATTTGACACTTCGATAAACCCCAAACTGCTTATAAATTTAATAACTTTGTCTTCATGACATAGGGTTTACGTACAATAAATAACTTTTTTGTATCTGCTTTCCTTCACGTTGTTGTAAGCAATTTTAAAGGCCACCGGTACATAGTGTCCAAATATCCTGTCAAGTGACGCCAGATCAAGGTCGGCCACTCATGGTTAGTCTCTCACTACGCCACCAATACGTTCAAAATCTTTGCAGATGTAGATTGTATGGTTACAACTTTTCGTTTGTCAACATGCCAATCATTTATACCGCCAATTGTGAAGTGCGCTCTGTTTTTTGCTTTCTCACAGCAAAACAAAAAAATTTCGTTCTGTTAAAATTCATCGGCAGCTGTTGAAGATTATGATGGAGGTGTAAAAAATGATGGAAATGTGTGCTTAAATGGTGCAATCGTTTCAATGAAAGAAGGGCAACTATTTATTTAAAGGAATGAACTGGACGCTCTATCGTTATGAATGAAGACTTGACACAAAAATTTAATGAAGAAATTCGCCGAAGCAGGTGCTTCACTTTTGACGAGCTACATCAGAAATTTCCACAAGCTTTAAGATTAGTAGTTTACCTCATTGTTACTGACAAACTTCAATACAAATTAAGTGCGCCAGATGAGTGCCGAAAATATTGACAGAAGAAAACAACACAAAGGGGCGGTATTCTGCTTCACGACAACGCTCGGCCTCACTTTGCAGCAAGAACAAGGAATCTACTACAAACTTTTCATTAGGAAGTACTCTGTCATCCACCATTCGACTCTGACTTAGCACCATCAGACTTCCGCCTGTTTCCAAAATTTAAGCAATTCCTTGACTGAAAGCGCTGAAAAAAAAAACAATTGTATATTGATAGAAACTGTTACTAATTGGTTTAACGGTTAGGTGGCAGGGTTCTTTGATAATGAGATCCAAAACCTGGCGCCACGACATGACAAATGTTTAAATGATAACGAACTCAATATTGAAAAACAAAAAAAATGTTAATGTTTTAATTTGTGATGCAATTTACATTCATATCTAAAGTTCCCATTTCACCATTGCAAAACGGTTGTTACTTAAAAAAATGACCCTCGAATATATATATTTATATACATGATAAATTGATTTATCATCTTTCTTTTTGTTTAAATTTCTTAGTGTGGAACCTTTTCTTCCGTTTTTAAATATAATGAATCCTTCTGTCAAGTAGCGTACGTAAAACTCAATCAAACGTTTGTCTGTCGAATAAACACAATTTGCGTTGTATTTTCTAATTTCCATATCTATTATATAAGTTGTCTGTGTAATTTAATCTTCTCTAACCTGAGTGACTAATTACTAAACCTAAGTGACTGCCATTTATTTGCTTTACTTTATCGATGACAACATAACATTATACAAGATGTATTAAAAAATTATACATACATACAAACATGCATGAATATATAGATAGGTAGATATACACACACAAACATATATATATATATATATGTATATATTGTGACGCCTGCCCGACCTGGGCTTCATCTTGTGCCATCACTAGATTGAATTATAAGACACTACGACACAAATAATCAAGGAGACACTAGAACAATCTATACGTAATTTATTAACATATATTTACTATGACAACAACTCTCTGTGCTCTCCCGGGTAATATTTCTATTAACCTCAATTTAACCCACCAATAGTAATCTAACAGACTCTTCCCACTAATCCTTCCTCGGCTGGAACTCAGACTTTGGATCAACTGTGGAGAACAACAGCAAAGGAACGTCTTGTAGCAATCTTTAATCTAACCCTTTAATTCAATCATCTTATCTATAGCTTCAGATTCACTTCTCCTACAGCCTCTCTCTCTCAATCTCTCTACTCCTTCAGCCTCTCTCTTGCTACTTTCAGTTGGAGTTTATATATTTCCTAACCCACCCACTTCACTTCATTTCTAACTGCTTTACATAATGATATTCATGTTTCATTTTTGGTTGGGCAAAGGTTGTTTAGCAAAAGCAATAAATCTCAATTAAAAGTCCCCAAGTTTAGTGCTCAATAGAAACCGCGAATAGACCAATGTCCCAATATATATATATATATATATACTCTTTTTGGTATGACAGTGAAGTATATTGAATCTTATAATTGATGTTTTAAATCAAATAGTTTAAACTCTCTACATAATGGTTTGAATATTGAATGGACTCATAGACTATTTGAACTTTTAAGCTTTGGTGTGTTATTAAAAATGAATAAACTTCTTGCGCAATTAGCTTAGAAATTTAAACACAAACCTGATTATCTTGTAGAAATTGTAATATTGCTAAATGTAGTGCAGTTACTTTTAATTGCCATGTTCGTATAATTGCAAATAATATGTTAGATAAAGTACATGTGGATGCGTGGTGTCCTTCCCCAGTAAAAGCATTAAGTGGTAAGTGAAATATTTTGTCATTAATTTATGATCAATCTAGGTATGCTTTTGTGTTTACAGAGCGATTTTTAAACTCATAGGCAAAATTTTTAGGTGTGTTACAAAACATCATAACAATAAGCAATTTTTACCACACGATGTGCAGACAGAATGCAAGTCTTGAACCATTAGACAGTGCTGTATTAGAAAGCATAAAGAGCGAATTTTCTTACATATCGTCATTCCTGCCAGGAATTTCAGGATGTAGGGAAACGTACAGTTATCGGGGAAAGACCGTAGTCCAGAAAAAGAACGTGACATTCTTAGTACGCCGAATGTCTTTGGGTGAAATAAGTATGGTTCATTCTACTTTCTCCCTTTTTCACCCCCCGTCACTTCTTACTTCAAAAATGGAGTATCCTCGTAAAGTTTATAAATTGAGTCGCAATTGGAAAAAGGTGATTCATCAGATATTTCTCCATTAAATCGTGGAGAACCAATAGATAAAATTAGTTTTCATTACCAAGCTTCATAAAATGCAAATAAATAGTGGATTTTGATATTTTAAAATTTTTTCTGCTAAATAAATTTTTTATCGTACAGTGTGAGTTATTATTGACATTTTTTTCTTAAAATCTGATCTCCATCTGTGGGAGAGGGCTTATCCGGTTATTCAGGATTTTAAGGTTGAAATCAAGAACTTAAAATCTATTAAACCACTTTTTCTCAGTTCTTTCAACTACATCACCCTTGTCATAAATACCACATATCTTGTTTGCCTTTGGTGGGGCGATTTTGCTTTCCGGTAAATGAAAGCATTAAACAAATAATACATATTTTCCATGTCAAAGGCGTATAAAATGGACACAAATTAACGTATCATAACCAAACCTTTTTTCCGAATATACCTGAAGTACCGTCTTTTAGAAAATGCACGCATGCTATTTAAATTCAACTATCCTACTTATAATATATTCATACCTGTCCTTACGCTACCTAAAATTAGATTGGTACGAAATTTCTGGATGACCATTAAAGTAATGAAAGCAATCCATTTGAATGAAAACAACCCATTTAATTCATCAAATAAGGGGAAATTTAAGACAATTATGCACTTTTAAGGTGTCATCTTTTTCATTTAACCATTGCGTAGATTTACAAGGGCTTTCACCAATAGTTGTTTCCTTGTTATAGACTGAATTTAATTTAAAATTAAAAAAACATTGTCTATTTTTGGGGGTGAAGGAGAAAAATAACAAACCAGAGATTTGTAGATATTCCATGGTGAAATAACTTAATGTCCGATTGTTTTCGTACTTAAAATGAATTTTTTTTTTTTTTTTTTTTTTTTTCAATTCTAAAATTTTTTCGTTCTTCATTTTGAATTAAAAGTGTACTATGTAAGATAACTACTTTTACGTGAATTACAGATTATTTTATCTCAGAGACTAAACTCCCTTAGCAGAAAAACAATTGTAATATTAAAAACTGGGGGAAACGATTCAGGGAAAAAATTAAAGACATATAAATAAAAAAAATAACAAAATAAACGTATAAAAGTGAAATATTATTATATATTGTAAGCCATTTCATAAACTGATAAAAAATTTGTCGTAAGAACTTTTGTTACTTAAGCGGCAGCCAATCGGAAGAACACCCAGTGTTTTTCGTTCTATTTCTTCTTTTATTTTAAGATTCCGTCCGATGAAACTAAAAGTTCTTCCTACCAAGTTTTCATAAATGACACATGACAGGCTGAAAAAGTCAAGTTTTTTCGACAGAATTCCGCTTACATGAATATTTAAATATGTATGAAAGGCGTAATATAACGCTCTAGGAAGAAAATTTCTCCTTCGAAGATTCTCAATGTGTTTTCAATCCTCGGAATATATTACAGCGATATTTTCCCTAAGCATAAACATGGTACATGTCAAGAAGTTAACGAGACGCCTTATCGGTGTTTGTTTTGTAATGAATGCGTCAAGTAAGCTTGGTTTTCTTACTTGATAAACACGGGCTTGTAGTAATGAGATATTTTTGTGTGTGTTGGGTATTTCTTCTCTCTACTTATTCGTGTATTTATCACATTTATATACATTGAGTCAAATAGCTTATTGTTAGAAGTGGCATGAATATATTACATGAAAATTATTAAAAATGTGTAAATGTGGTATGAAATGATGTGGAACTGAATTGATGTATAGTTGAAGTAAAGCATTTGTATGCTTGATTATTTAATTTGAAGTTATTCTTAATATTAACGTAAGAAACATATTTATCCTAAAAGAAAAACTTAGAACTAATGAATGATTAGTAAAAATTTCATTTTGCTTCATAAATTCAATTTTTATCCAACAAATGTCACATTTATACAACATGTTGATAGACATAAATTAAGCAAGTAGTAATATGCTTGGTATATTGATTTAAACTGTAAATAGAAAGCTAAAATTTCTAAATTTATATTTATAACTTTCACAATTTATCTCTTCGACAGTTCTCAGAAAAAAATCACAGTTAAAATTTCAGTCTATAAGTAAAGATTTATAATTAATTAATGGGTTTTATAAGAATTTTTAATACCTTCTTTATGACAAAAAAATAAAAAAAAGCAATTGATGCATTCTCTTGAACATTTAATTAATTTTATTAAAAAACAATTAATCATTTCTTAGCATTAAACCTAATTCTGAATTAGGTTTTGAATTTTCTTCTAAATGTATAGTTAAATTTTTTTAGATTTCGGATCACAAAATATGAACAGAGCTTAATATTGATGCTTAGAAAGTTATATACAAGTAAAATGATTAAATAGGACTATATTTTACTTGCTGCAGCTGCTGCTTTTACCACAGACACAAACTAAACCTTCTGATATTTCTGTAATAACATACCATTGAACTATATACAACGAGCTTCGAGCGAACATCAAGTGACAAGGCAACTCGTAAAAAGAGAGTCAGTTTTTAAAAGAGGAGTGCGCGCACCAGGGTTGCTGCCTTTGGCGAGGAACGCCTCGCAGCCCCTGTAGAATATGTTTGGCAATCTCCTCAATCGGTGAATGATGTTTGATGGCACCAGAGCCAGATATGGCTATGCAGTCGCTACAATAGGCGAATGATCTGTCTGTTGGAGAACCGCAGCACACTCCCCCCCCCAGTAACTTAAATATAAGAAATTTTCAGGAAAATGAACAATCCGTCCAGAACGCGTGTATGTAATGTTTTGATTAGGTTGAGGCAAGTCTGTTTCGGGAATGTCACTATTATTTGCGACGAAAGCTGGTTTTAGTCTGTCCAACGACAAGGGGGATTTACGACCAGAAATGTCCACGTCGTAGACTTTTTCCGTTCGCAGCACTTTGAAGGGTCCGTCGTAAGGTGTTTGGAGGGGTTTCTTTGCGCCATTATGTCTGACAAAAACATTTGTTGACGTTTTCACATCCGGATGGAGGAAAACTGCTTTTGTTCCATGATTCGAAGTAGATCGTGGTCGGATATGAGAGAAATGTTCTTTTAAATCCTCTACCGGCTGCTTAGGCTGAATGTCGGAAGACGTAGAATTAAAAAATTCCCCTGGAAGTCGGAGAATGGTACCATACACCAGTTCAGCCATTATTGCTTGAATGGTGTCTCTTAAAGTAGTACGAAAGCTAAGCAAAATGGTTGGTATGGCGGACGCCCATTGCGCAATGTTTTAGGCTTTTAAAGCACGGAGAAACTCCTCTATTAAACCCTTCAATTGAGCATGGTAGGCCGTAGTTCTAATTTTCTTTATTCTTAGCACATAGTCTAGTGCTTTAAAAAGGATTCCATCAAATTGGCGGACTTGATCGATTGTTATGCGAGAAGGATAACCAAAACGAGTTATCCAATCGTTGTAGAAAGTTCTTGCCACTGTTTCCGCAGTTATATCTGGTATAGGGATGGCTTCCGGCCACCGTGTATAACGGTCTATCATCGTAAGACAATAGTAATTTCCAGCTGATGGTGGGAAAGGTCCGGTTATATCAAGGTGCACATGATCGTTTCTCCGTGTTTGGTCAAGAAAAGAGCCTAATGGGGTTTTGGTATGCCTACTCACTTTTGCCTTTTGACATTGTATACAATATTCAGACCAAGTAGAGCAATCCTTGCTTATAGATGGTCACAAATCGCGAGCGAATTGATTTTGTAGTAGCTCGAATACCGAGGTGAGACATACTGTGCAATTGACTGAAAATTTGCTGGCGGTATTCCTTTGGGATATAAGGTCTAGGAGTTCCGGTAGATAAGTCGCTTCGTAAAGGGATGTCAGAATTTGGCGTAACTATTTTTTTAACGTTTCTTAATTTAATCCTTGGGGGTTACTAATTAAATTTTAAAGCTCTAAATCTTCTTGAGATTTCGCAATCTCATCATAGTTGATAGGGTTTGGCATTTCGATAGAAGCTATTCTGGAAAGGTTATCCGCTGTTATGTGTTCGTTTCCTGGAAGGTAGCAAATATTTGTCGTAAATGGGGATATGAAATCCAGCTGTCTGCCTTATCGTGGTGAGTATTTATCTAAACGTTGTTTAAAGGCGAGAGTCAATGGCTTATGATCGGTAAATAATTGGAAATCCCTAGCTTCAAGCATGTGAACGAAATGTTTAATGGAAGCATATGAAGCTAGCAGCTCGCGATAATAAGAACTATAATTTTCTTTTGTTTGGTATAATTTCCTAGAGGAAAACTCCAGAGGTTCGGGATTGTTGTCGATTATTTGGAACAATGCACCTCCAATTACAAAGTCGGATGCATCTACGTGCAGTATCAACTCTGCATCTGGTTTTGAATGTGCCAAAGTCATTGCATCCGTAAATCATTTTTTGTATGAAAAAAAATCATATTCTGCTTGAGTAATACATTCGATTACCCTGATATCGTTTTTTCCAGTGCCCTTTAAGAATTCACTTAGAGCTATCTGGTGTTGGGCTACGTTAGGTAAAATTCGGCGGAAAAAATTCAAAATTCCAAGAAACCGTTGAAGTTTTTTTATTGTTTTAAGCTTTGGGTAATTTAATATTGATTCAACTTTATCAGGCAATGGTTTTGTTCCATGCTGCGTTAAGAGGTGTCCTAAAAAGGAACTTTATGACTCTCCAAAAACGCATTTAGAAGTGTTAGTTGTTAACTCGTAATGTTGGAGCTTTTGGAATACAGCACGAACATGAGTCTTATGCTCAGCCTCGCTTTTAATGAAAATCAGAATATCTTCCAAATAGACAAAACAGAATATGAATTCACCTAAAATTTTATTTATGAACCTCTGAAACGTTTGGGTTGCCTCACAGATGCCAAAATTTAGGTATAGAAACTAATATAAACCAAATGGCGTACATGTTGCGGTTTTTTGAATATGATCCAGATGGACGGGTATATGGAAGTATGCGCGCAGAATTTCGATCTTTGAAAAAATTTTAACACCTTAAAGTACGTTAGAAAAATCTTGTGTATGAGGTATCGGGTACCTATCAGGGGTTGTACATGCATTTAATTTACGATAATCTCCCACTAGTCGAATGCTACCTGAGATTTTTGGGAGTACATGAAGGGGAGGGGACCTGGGTGACTTGGAAGGCCTGCAAATACCCTGCCCCATAATAAATTAAAATTCTTGTTTTACAATATCGTACAATTTTGGTTTTAAACACTTAGGCCTGCTGTGGACAGGTGGTCCAGTTGTTTCGATGTAATGCATCGTATTATGTTGCACTTTCTTAATTTTAATAGCAAGTGCTGTGAGGTCAGGGAATTCCGCTAAAATTCTGTGATATACTGCATTTCCTGAGCTAAACTTTATCGATGCAGTATTAAAATCTGTGGGAATTTTGCCGCAGCGAGACAGGTTGGTAATTGTATCAATAAGCCGTCGTCGTTTTAAGTCTCTTATTAGATCGAAATGCTTTAAAAAATATGCTCCTATTATTGGGAAAGGAATGGACGCTAGAATAAATTACCACTTAAAACTTCTTCGCAAGCCAATATCGACATCTAATAGTTTAGATCCATATGTATATATTTTTGGGTTATTAGCTGCTGTTAGTCGTATGGGTTTCGGGGTTACTTTTCTGTTAGTTTTGGAAACTGGGAGACACGATACATCAGATCCGGAATCTATGAGGAATTTTAGATTGGTTTTGCGATCAAAAATATAGAGGCGGCCAGATTGTAGGGCTATCAAAACGTCTGCTGCCGAAATAAGTGAAGTGTGATTAATTTTCCGAAGTCTGGGCAAAAATACAGGGCTCCAGGCCTTTTTTAGCTTTTGAAACAATCCGGTTGTGATAATAACAAAAGTCATCTTTAAAATGGTAATCTTCTCTCCGCGAGGGGGTCTTGTTCCTGTAAGAGGATTTACCATACCTCCTTCGAGAGGAATTCCTTGATCGGCCTAGATATTCGTTCTACTTGCTTGCTCAGAGCGGCGATTTCACCTCGAATTGCAATCATTTCGTTCAATGGGGAGTTGGGAGAATCGGACGATTGCTCGGAGTGACCCGCAAAGGCACATACATTTGAAGTAAACGAGGAAGCGCGTTCTTCAGCAATCTTATTCGCTAATTTTGCTAGATTTTCTAATTTTTCGGAACTTATCGAAATGATTATTTGGATTTCTGCAGGAAGTCGCTGGAGCCACAAAAATCCTAGGAAATTATCGTTTAGTGCGGTCCCTGCTAATTCTTTTATTTTTCGTAGGAGGGTGGACGGCTTGTTGTCACCCAATTGTAATTCCAAAAGCAATTTCTGACCTTTAAATTTTCCGATTCCGAAAACTCTTGAATTACTCTGTTTTTTAGTACGGCGTACCGATACGCGTGTGGTGGGTCAAAAAGTAAATTAGAAACCACCGACAGAATTTCATAGTCAGTTGCAGCAAGAGCATTATTGTATTTTGTGATATCATTTGTAATGCCAGAAAGCTCAAAATTTACTTCTGCTTGTAGAAACCAGAGCTTTATATTCGGTTTCCACAGCGGTGGAAGTTTAGCAGCGACACGTGTTGTTGAGCTTTACTATCCTCAGTCATTTTAGCAAAGTATAGAACCACGAAATATGAAAAATGAGAAAAATAATAATGAACTAAGGAAAGCAGGAGTTAAACTGCTGATTTAAAATAAATATTTCTGAACCAAACACAGAGAGACGATGAAATCTTACCTTGTTTGTCGGACACGGGCACATCAGTAAAAACGCTTTTAATCCATTTCAACCTGAAGGTGTAATTCTTAATCAGGGTCACCACTGCTGCGACTGCTGCGTTTAACAGAGACACAAACTAAACCTCCTGATATTTCTTTAATAACACACTATTGAACTATGCAAAACGAGCTCCTAGTGAGCATCAAGTTACAGGGCAACTCAGAAAGAGAGAGAGTTGGCGCTATGTGTGCTTGTCGTATGATGTGACAGTCTATTAGACTATTGGTCTGTCGAGGGAATCATGAGCATAGTAGCTGTGTAACATACCACGCTCTTGTCAACTGGCTCCAACATCTTCTCTCAATAAAGTCAGAATGGCTTAGGAGGCAAGCTACTCGTCATCTGGATTAGTTTCAATAATCGCTATGATTTTTTTCCCTTTCGAAATCTAATGGCTGTTCATATCGTCTTCGATGGTGGTGTAATAGCATCTCTTGTTTAAAAGCGTCCCTCTGCAACATACTCCAACAAGCAGTGCTTACCTGTTTTATAATGCAAGGAGGACGAAGTTCAAAGCCCTCTTATTTTATTCCGCAATTGGCAATCACGCAGCATTTCTAATCATTTACATAAATGCTAAGTTTCCTAACAATCCACTCTTACTTCTTGGTGCGCGAAATCTTATGTCAATGAGTGTATGTATATATAATAATTTTAGCTACAATTTTAATGCATTTGCAACGCTGGTCCTAAACTATACAACACTAGAAATAAATCCTTTACTTCAAACTGCAGATTTCCAACGGAGCAACAGGAAAGGAGATTTTAAGATTTTTTCCCCTTTGTTGTTATCATTTGGTTTCAAAAGATGAAAAAGTTCATTTTCATTTGCTTCTTCTCCAAATATTTAGGCAAAATAAGGTTCTTAGTATTTATATGAATACTGATTCCCATTATTTACAATTACTAGTATTATCTAGAATTAAAAACAGTGACATGTATCTTAAATAAATTATTCACGTGATATTTGGTAAGCCGTATTATATTTTTGTATACTTAAAAATAATATTTATTTGTCAGTAATACCATTATAAATTCTATAGTCATAATTTATATTTGATATTTCCATGGATTATTTGTAAAAAAACCTGTAATAATTCCTTAAAATATTTACTTAAATTTACCAATAAATATAATAAACATTTATATTATTCATTATTACTTTCCTTGACTTCTGTAAATTTTGAGCAATCAACTGAATTTAATTAATTATAACTCATGAACTATGAACTTAATTAAAAAAATAAGCAAAATGTTAAAAGTTATTTAAATATATTCATTTATGAAAATTGAATTTTTGTAAAATTAATTCTTGATTATGTATTTAGAGCCTGAGTTTAAATAAACCGGGTACTGATATATGTCTAAAACTCTGGGAACTTCAGAATTACAATGCTTGATTTTTTTTGTATCACAGCATATTTTTCTTTAATAAAATGTGACTTAATTTTAATGCTTTGCCCCCAGTAGTTATCAATTGTAAACTGCTGTTTGTAGAAAATGCAACACCATGAAGGAATCATCAGAATCAAATGAAATTCGCAGCAAATGTCAATTATAGGATATTATGCAAATTAATAAAGTTTCAGAGCCATCGCGCGTGCGCGGCGCGCGCAGCGCCCTCTGAATTGATGCTGAAAGCGTATAAATAAAGTGCTATAGCGGGACGTTGAAAAAAGTCTATGATTATTTGTTAGTGGCAAACGTTTAGTGAGACCTGAGTATGCCTCCACGACGGAAGAATAAGAAATTCAAGCAACTTACGGAGTTTGAACGAGGGAGGATAATCGGCCTTCGAGAAGGAGGATTTTCCTATCGCGCAATAGCAGCTCGTATGCAGCGGAACAGTTCCACAGTGATGCGAGTTTGGAAGCAGTGGACCGACGAGCACCGAACAACTCGAAAAACAGGCACTGGACGACAGAAGGTGACGTCAGAGCGCGATGATCGACACCTGCTCCGCATGGCGGTGAATGATCGCACAGCTTCCTCCAGGCAGCTGGCAGCACGTTGGTCTACTGCTACAGGTGTACAATTGTCGGCTTCGTCAATTCGTCGTCGTCTGCTGCGCCGTGGATTGCGTGCAAGGGTGCCTTTATACAGGATTCCCCTCACGGCGAATCATCGACGGCTGCGTCGGCAGTGGGCTCTTGAGCACAGAGACAGGCGAGCTGATTGGCACCAAGTTGTCTTTTCAGATGAATCACGCTTCAATTTGTGGACCCATGATGGCCGTGTTCGTGTTAGACGTTATGCCGGTCAACGCTGCCTTCCTGAGTGTATTATTGAACGACATAGTGGTCGAACACCCGGAGTTATGGTCTGGGGTGCGATTTCGTATCATGGACGATCCAATTTGATACGAATTGAGGGTAATCTCAATAGCAACAGGTACGTCCGTGAAGTGCTACAGCCCGAAGTCGTTCCTTTCCTTCAAGGCATCCCTGGAGCTATCTTTCAGCAGGATAATGCACGCCCACATGTTGCGCGGACTGTTCGAGACTTCTGTTCAGCACAACGCATGCAACTTCTTCCTTGGCCTGCTTATTCACCGGATATGTCGCCTATTGAGCACTTGTGGGATATGGTTGGTCGGCGTCTCGCTCGTGATCCGCGTCCTGCAGTTTCCAAAGACGAACTTTGGTTGCGCATACAAGCGATATGGAATTCTCTTCCTCAAGCAGATATTCAACATCTGTTTGACTCCATGCCACGTCGTATAGCAGCACTTATTGCAGCGCATGGTGGCTGCACCAAATACTGATTTCGGACGCTTAATTTGTTTCTTTTGTTTTGAAAATTTCATCATTTATTTGTATCAGTAAAAGTCGTTTCTGCATTAAATTTCATTTGATTCTGATGATTCTTTCATGGTGTTGCATTTTCTACAAACAGCAGTATATATCCATTAAGGTTCCCGTCTTCTGGCCATTTTGATTTCGCGAAAGTAATGTTAATCCTATGGAATTTCCACTTTTGCTCTCACGTTATTACTATTTGTTCTATTTGAATGCAACAAAGTGTATCTGAAGGAGTAAAAAATATTGAATACTATAAAAAATTTTCTCCGGGTTTTAAATTTTATTTGCTCTATTTTTAATGAATCGTTTGTGAGTTTTCTGGTCTTTAAAAAATATTTTTAAATATTTTTAAAATTCGGAGGAAAAGAGTAATTACACAAAAGCATTCAATATCTTTCGTTCTTCCAGGTGCAATTTATTGCATTCAAATGGACAAATAGTAAAGATTTGAGAGCAAAAGTAGATATTCCGTAGGATGAATATTATGTAGACGAAATCAAAATGGCCGGTAGACGGGAGCCTTTAAAATACCTTAAAGAAATGGATGATGGAATCGGTAAAGATTCAGAATGGAAAATTTTATCTAAATTTGAATGGATGCTTATAAGGAATCGGTTAATGATTAATTAAAATAAATAACTGTATAATGTATATATAAATTACATTTATTGACATTTTAAATTCTTCCAAATTAACAGTAATATTGTGTTATTTTTATTGCATTAACATATAATGTTTAATGGTCAATATAAATAACTTCATTTTACAATGACAATGATATTGTTAGAATAAAACAATTTAAGGTATTTAATTATTCCCCCAAATATATTAACAGGAAACAGAATATTTAGCGTAACCGCTGAATAGATTACTTAAAGCAAAGACAACAAATAGTTGAAGTATTTTGAAAGACATAAAAAGTGTACCCAGAATAGATTCAGTCAAATTTCATCTACATGAAGCAAATGGCATTTTCTTTTTAAATTCGAAGGCTTAGCGATATACAGAATGATCTAAAGAGAGACTGATCAATCATTGATAAGTCCACATAGAAATTTCGGAAGGTAGTGGTCATCTCCAACGGCCTTTAATTTTTTTTTTGCTTGACTAACCATGTGTACGCAAATTCTCTGGCCTCTGGAGGATGTTGCAATTGGGCGACCCTTTCATTTCCACTTCTGTAGGTACTTCTTCGCGGAAATATTTTTCTTCCGAAGTATGAGTAAGAGCAGAATGTGGTGTATGGTTTCATTTGGCCCTAGTTTGTTTTTCTACCTTTTATTTTTCTTACTGCTATACTGGATATTTTCTTCTTTTATTTCTTATGTTGATTTCAGTATCAGAAATCGTTATTTGCTTCGGTATTTGGTCTTTATTTACAATTCTTTAGATATTAATGATATGGTATACACCCTTTTTCAAAAAGATTACAAAATATCTTTTTTTCTGTATCAAACTCTAATAACATATTTCATATACGATAACTATAGTTTTTGTTCCAATCGTATTGCCGTCATATTCAGGGAAATGTAATAAAAAATTGAACAGCGCGTTTATTTATTAACGTTATCTTCCCATATGCTAGGAAATAATTTTATAAAAATTATAAATAACACTAAATAAATGTAAAGCGCAGCATTTTAATAAGAAAGTGAAATACTTTGAATTTTCTTATGATTGTTCTTATACTCAAATTTATTAATAGAAGCAGAATCATTCCTTAAAAAGTCAATTATGAATGAAGGACAATATTTCTTTTGGCATTAACTTTGTGGTTTTCTCTGAGCTTTATTTTAAATCTTTACTTTTTAATATTCAACAGAAATTCATATTGATTTCATTTTACCATACGTATTAGTTAGTAATCTGTCTTTAGAATTTTCCAAGCATAACACTCAATATTATCTATACAGTTACATCACCTTCTAGATAAAGGGAATTTCCCGGCAGAAAGAACATAGGGACGATTGGTTTGACTTTATTAACGTCTCACTAAAAGCAACACGATGGCTATTGGCGATGTACTTCGTAATTTTGAACCACGGTCAAGAGACGTGGACGACACCTGAACTGATAACCTCCTCTCCTAACTTCCACACCAGGACACCGGGAGGACTTTGGCCCCCGACTGATTTAACATGCATCAATCCCGACTACAAGGCAGATCTTTAGTAGCATCAATGCTCGAACCAGTGACTGGACCGAATCCACTAGCCTCGAGTCTGTGACCATGACCAATAGGCTACCATGGCTGACCTAGTGACAAACCAATCATGAAGTAGTATGCTGTTGTACTTCTTTATCTTTATGTTTTATGTGTAGTAGTTATCTCTGTGGTTGCAAGGTTTTGTAAATAAATTTATTTTTTAAAGGGAAACAACCATGTATCAACTCAAATGACCTAGCCAGACACGCAAATAATTAAAAGCTGATGTTTATGTCTGTCCTGCCACACTTAAGTTTGACTTACTGAGCCTGTGGCTCATCTCAGCGAAAATGCTCATTAGAGGAATTTTGACCCAAACTTGGTACTCGATGCTGGTGCCTGATACCCATTTCAAAGAAAAATGTTGCGAACATTAGAATAAACGAAGCTGTTCCTCTTCACAGTATTAATAACGCGAATTAAGGGCATGAAGAGCTGCTTAATGTTTGCTTTTTTTGGCCCATAAAAAGAAGACTCGGCCAGCATAACAGTGGAGTCCTCCTGCAAGGATTTTAATTTCAAAAGATTGACATTATAAGGCATTATAATTATAATTATTATGCATAGTTTTCATAATATGTATTTACATTAATAAGATGTACTAAATTTAGTAGTTTATCTTTTGATTTTATTTTAATATACAAACAGATTTTATAGTCCGCTTCAATAATTTACCATTTGTCCTAATTTTCATATTAGGTTAATATTCAATTTTTACGGCATAATATTCTTGTTTTCTTTTTGTTTTTAACATTACCATAATTTTTGTACTTAAGAATAAATACTTGAGTAAATAAAAATGCATTAGGAATTTAAAGAAGATATTTTCTTTTCATGAAAGTATTTGTATCAGGGAGGTCTGAGGCTAGAAACCTTACTTTATTCTAATTAATATTCCTTTTGAATAATTTTACTTTTTCGAGAATTTAGCAGGTTTACTTTTAGAGGTTTTGATGAAATTTCTTATTGCTCTGGCATATGGCGTACGCAAAAGGTCTATTAAGAATGGATTATCAATTTTTTATTATGTTTGAAATTCTTCAAAAGAAAAGATTTTGTCTTTGGCTGAAGAAATTGTCTTAAAGGTGCCACCAATAAGAAGAAGACACGATTTGGAAGAAATATTTTTAAATAATGTCGAGTATAAGATTGATCCGGAATTTATTAAAATAATTTTGGGAAGGACTGTAGCTTATAGGATCAAAACTGAAGAGCAAGCATTCGAGTTAGAAAAATAGAGTGTGAATGAATCGTAGTTGGATAGGATTCTCAATCTCAAAACCCAAGTGTTGTTTGCCAGCAAATTCCTGAAATGAGTAAATTTAAAGAAAAAATTCACTTTCGCTAAATTATAATTCAGACAGTTTGGTAGTTATTGAAAGGACTGGCTTTCTTTCTGGAGTCCAGTCGAAATATTTTAGTAAAGAAGATGATACGGTCCTAGAAAACCAAATGTAACCATCAATAAAAGCTATTGTCCCAAGTTTCTGAGTTCGAAAGGTGAAGGAAAACATTCCTCAAACAGAAAACTTCTCAAAAGCTGTTAATAGCTTAAAAACACGTTTTGGAAAAGCTGTCTTCTGTTAGAAATTATATATGGAATTAATATTTCGTACATTCTGACTAAAATTATCACCAACACCCTTCAATAATAAACTTGAATCTTATTTAAGAGCTCTTGATATGTTGGGAGCAGCAATGTGTCTGGATACATAAATGTGTCTAGATAAAATTCTATCAATTATAGAGTAGAATGATCCTTTGGTGTAGTCTAACGGTTTGGAATAGAAGTCATTAATCAAGTTCTTTAAAAATTTCAAAGCTAAGTTTGGACAATTTAAAGCCATATCTTTTGGAAGAGGCAGACAGAGAAGTGAGGATATCTTTGGTGATGTCGAATTTTGATTAAAAAACGAGATCTGAAAGTACAGGGGAAAAAGAAGTGTAACATGAAATGACACAGGATTAAAATTATAAATACATTGGTGTGACTGACTAAAGGGCTTGAAAAAAAGAAAACAAGATACATATTTTATTATGTTAAGCATGTTAGTCCTTATTGATTCAACACTCAGCAACTGAAGGGGAAAAAAGAATATAATAAACTACAAGAATTGCTGTTTTGTAGACCTTCTTCCTGCCCATCCAGTTTTTGAAAATTTCGATTGTGTTTCAAATGTCTAATTTGCAGGGAGCAAAATGTCCCTTCATTGTGTAATCAAATTTATACTTTCTACAAGGCAAGCAAGAAGAAAGAGAAACTTCTTCTGGAATTGATAAAAACCTATCAAATTTGAATTCAAATCCAAGGGAATTTCTTCGCAATTTGAAGCCAGGCTTCTCTCAGGAGATAAAGAGGAAACAGTTCGTGTGCTTTATGGTACTAGCACACAAAAATCATACATTTTGAAGAATATTGCAAAGGATATGAAGTATCTATTTTGTCTCCAAGAAACTATTGTACACTCCAAGAAGTATTTATACCAATGAATGTAAACATAACTGTTATAAAATGAAGCTGAAGCAATTGAATTTGAAATTCTCTTGCATTTTTGAGTAACTGGATCAGGCTGTAATAAATAAAACTATACTACCTTCAAATTAGGCATATTGGTTTGATGAGTTAAAATATTTGGATGTTGTTTAATTTTATGTAAATGTATCTTTGATATCCATAGAAGTCCTCATTGGAGCAGACATCATAGGTAGACTTCTGACAGGCAAAAGAAAAATATTTTCTTCCAGTTTAGTTGCAGTGGAAACCTTTCTCAAACGAACATCATTGGTCAAAGTCCCACTAGTAAACACGGTAAATTTAGCTATATTCGTGATATAATTGCTCGTAATAGAGGTTGAGATTGCAGACCTGTAGAAACTAAATATTATTAGAATCAAAGAATCTATGGAGAAAAAAATTAAAATTTGAACCAGATCTAAAATCTAAAGAATACAATTGAAAGCCATTGACTATGAAGATAAGCGTCATGTTTGTTTTCCATAATTGGATGGCAGTTTCCCCCTACATGACAGCTTCAATCGCTTAAAGAAACACTTGAAATGACAAATAGAAAACTCTTAACCCTAAGCTTATGTGACTAATTTAGAATCTCGGTAAAGTGACATCAACGACACCTGAACTAGCACCTTCTTCTTTAAGCTTCCGTACTATACTAATGGGATATATTGGGATTACGAAAGAGAGAGAGATATTTAAATGCATCATCCTCGCTATTTTGCGGGTCTCTAGAGACATAAGGGTTTGAAATTACGACTCGAGAGGAAAGAGGAAATTTCACGACCATGAACTCTAGACTACTGGCTATCACCTAAAGGACTTTTAATAAATGTTGAAAAAATTGATGCTATTTTAAATATGCCAGTTTCGAAGAAGTGGAACAAAACAAATTAAATCTATCATCCAAACCTGTTCATTGTTTCGGAGATTTCTTAAAACCACTTCTTAGATTTCTCAAAAGAAGGAAGTTAAAACAGAACAGAAAGAATTTGATAAATTACAGAAAATACTGTCTTCCTCAGCATTGAGACCTCTTAAGAAAAATTGTACATGACAAATCTTTCTGGATAGTTATGTATTTTTAAGACCAAAAAATTGCTATATTAAACTGTTTCCGTAATTACTTGTTTATTAGTACATAAAATTAAATACAATTGCTATAAATGTACAGCTTTTTTAAATGAATTTCACAATTAAAATATATAAAATTGCAGACATTTCCAATGAATTATATAACATAATCATTACTTCCCTAAGATTTAGGTTAGAAAGTTAGTAACCCGTTTTTATTATTTATTCTAAGAAATGAAACGAATTATAAAGCATATTGACTGAAAATTGAGTATATGAGGAAAAGTGAATATGCTTATTCCTTAATAATCTGAACAGAATCGGAATAAAGCTTTACTATCATAATACTGTTCTAGCTTGTAATTTCAGTATCATTTTCTTTCAAAGTAAACACACAAGTGCTTTTGTTCAGATTATGTGACATATATTAAAATAAAATAGAAAAAATATATTTTTCATTAAAATCTAACTGCAGACATAAGGCAAAATTGCGTTAATCTTGATTTAAAAAATTCAAATAATCCTAAATTATATTATTTAATTACTTACGTACAACATCTTTAGACACATTTTGATAGGGAGGAAACGGAATTAGTATTACAAAATTATCACTCTACCCATATATATGCTAGTTTAAACACCTTCCTATATTTTTTTTTCAATTTTTATGTGTTTATGAAATCATTAGCTTTCTTTTTGTCGTATTAAAATGCATTAGTTTGAAATTTGTGGATTACTGATTAGCTAAAAATGTTCGTATACTTACTCATTCAACTAAGAAATTTCTAAATTGCTACCTAAACAAGAAGACATTGACTTCTATGTTCAAACAATGTTAATTTCATTTACTGTCTTACAAAGATTTGTACTTTATTATTTACTCTATGTTAAATATCCTAATCATGTGCATTCAATTTTAATATTATCAAGGTATGTTTAATTAATGAATAAAATATGTGATTTCTCAAAGTTTGCCTATATATTAATTATAAAAATGTATAATGAAATATGATCGATGTGGATAAGGAATAAATTGAACAGCATAGCAAATTACAAATTTATAAACACAATTTTGCAACCCTACATTCTAAATTTGTTTTGGAAAAAAACAATGCAATATACTGAGCACTTCCCATTTGTAATACATTTGGCTGACCAAATCTTTTCCACAAAATTTCTTATAAAATAATTCATCTAAATGATTCAAGAATGTAAACGAAATAAGACATCAGAAGTCGTATATCTACACTTTAAGTAAATCTGGAATACAAGGAGCTCAGAAATATTTCTGCATTCGATGTTATAGACTTTCATAACAATATAACTAAAACTGTTTAACTTGATCATGCTACAGAATGACACATTCAATTTTAATACAAAAGAAAATAAATAAAGATCTATCTTTTATAATATATTAATATGAAATGTATACCATGTACATTCTATTCAATATATATATCCAAAATATTAAAAACTATGCTTCTAATCAATTTAATATTCAACATGCACTTACACGGATGAAATTGGACTAGACTCGTAACTCGCAATTTTTCCCAAATTGTAGCCTTTTACGTAAGCCTTCCACATTTTGGTCGCATCTGGCCTCAAAGAAAGATTATAATAATGCTAACAAACACATTGTAGCGTCATTGAGATCTTTAAAATAATTATTATCGCCATCCACATATGACGGACCCCTTTGTGTCTAAATAGTGTATGTAGGTGGAAAAATAATTATAGAGATTCATTGCAGTCTTTAAGCTTGGAAACTTATATATAAGACGAAGCAAAGAAGATTTACTTGCATAGATAAAAGATGAAACTAAGCATTTTGTTTTAATTCATTTTATTTTGAGTGAAGAAAACTAATAAATTAATTCAATATGATTTGTTGTTTAGTTTACTTAACATTGCCTAGTTATCATGGTCGTGAGCTCACAGCCGGAGTTGCTTCCGTCGAGTTTGAGCTTCACGTCTAGATGCCACTAAAAGCCCACATTGTAGCAGAGCTGATGAATGTTAAATCTAAAGAGCCTCTTCTTGTTGGCGTGGTTTGGAAATTTCTAGAAGGAATTTCCAACTCAAATGTTAACCTGATTACTCATCCGAAAATTCGAGTCAGTGATCAATAACCCTCGTTTTGTTTCCAAGTGAGAATTTAATTAAAACAACAAACAAGTAAAATTAGTTGATCTTGAATTCGTTTACCAAATAGATTTTATGTAACAAAAGGATTTTTAAAGCTAATAAAATATTTATGCATTGAAACTGCTATATGTCCCTCTACACATTTCTTTTTTTTTTTATTTCAACTGATTTTCACTACTTAAAAATTTGAATTTGAAAAGTGGTTTGGTACTCTTGAATAATTTAAGCTTTATCTCTTTCAAAGTTAACTAAAACAACATTTTGCAAGTGGAAAAGTAAGAAAATCTAAAATCCATGAAACGTAAGCAATTTTTTACTAAGCTAACGGCGATAAACCTTTTAATTTCAAGACATGGCACAAAGATATTACAAATATTTAGATTAGTACCTCCATCTCTTAACTTACACTTGAACTCTACGTAAAATATGTGTGGCTTAGTTCAATACACTATGAAACTAACACCATAAAATATGACAAAACATTATTTTTTTAAGTCTTGATTTTTTTCGTAATAACTCATCTTTATATCTGTCGAATCTCAACCATTTTATTAAAAATTAAGGGGTAGTTATTTTATCTTTATTAGAAATTGTCGAAACCGTATGAAATTAAAGAAAATTATGTACATTTTTAATTACACAATAAAATTGTTATATAATTAAAGAATAATATGTTCGAAAATTTTTAGCATTTTTGTAACCAGTACTTGTAAGCAAACTTCTATTCAGTAAGGACTGACGAATTTTTTATGTATTGTATTCAGTGTTCTTATAACTTGTCAAAGCTGCATCACCTGCCTTTACAAAAGATGAGCCCTGTGTGTGCTTCTTAAAACACCTGCAGGAAAACAATTATGAGAAGAATAGAAGGTTTTCATTAGAATGGGAGACTCCCTTCTTTAGTTTTTATGCTTTGGAAAAAGACTTGATGAGATCAGTTCCTTCTTTAGTGTGTACTCCCCTCTGAGTTCTTCATACACAGCTTTTCAAAGGAAAGAAAACAACTACATTACCTTGTTGAAAGTTTTTGTTGAATAGTAATTCTTTTGGCAGTTTTGGTTTCTTATTTATTTTTAATGGAACAGTAACTTACTTTTAATTTTATATTCCGTAGAAAGAAACTTATCATTTCGCAGATTTTAAAATAATATGCAGGAAATTTTGTTAAAAGACTTTAATGAAAACAAAAGATTATTTCTTACATAACAACATATTTCCTTTCTAACTTTTTCACATGTTATAAATATTAACTAAAGAAATCTCGAATAATACATTTGTCTGCAGATCTGTGAATAACTGTACAATTACACCAATTAATTTATGTCATAAATTTTGTTTTCTGTGTCAGAATACTTAAAATTAAATTTTATAGAATGTTTTGTTCAAATCGAAATAGTCTATGTCACATGAAAGAACATCAAATGCTTTTTACCTTCTTTTGCAATGTTTTGAGTTTCGAAATTTGATACTAAAATTTATATTTTAGAAGCAATATGTAAGGAATAAACTAAACATAATTATCATGTTTCCATTTATGTAAAATTTTATATTTATTATTCAGAAAATGTTATTAGGATTTATTTGTAATGAAAATAATTAATAAATTCATCAACCTCTTAGATTTCAATGGATTATTAGTTCAAGTAATATTTCAAGTGCAAACGTATATAATACTCGTTGTATGTTGGCTATATTTATTTTAATATGTATTTTAATCCTCAAAACAAAATATTATATTTATTCAAATAATTTCAAAACATACTTTTATTTTGTAAAGTATATATTAATAAGTTTATCTTACCCTTATTGGAATCAATTAAGGCGATTTATTTTACCAGAGAAGTTAATTTTAAGTTTAAAATATCTTAATATACTCAATAAACAAGGAAATATATTAATACAGTAATAATGAAACTACGTAGATAAAAATACTCTAAAATAATTAAATGAATATAAGCAAAATGATTGCATAAAAACATATTAATAATTAGGTTTTAAATTCAGTACAGTCTACACTCTAGACTATAATATCATTGAATTATGTATGATATATTTTTAAAGATTTCATCAGATATTACTTGTTCTTAGTATTGTTTAAACTCAACCATATTTTCTGCGGTTTACTTAGAACGTTCACATGAAGAGTAATAATGTACAATATAGAATATAATACAATAATGTTAAATTGAGATATATATATTTAGAGTATATAGATTTTAAGAGGTTTTATGTTGATTTTGAGAACGGGAAACTTTGAAAAATTTTGACACTTACCAGAAGTAAAAGGGATATATAAATTATGGTTTTACACAATATTTGATATATTTTATATAAATAAAAATAAAGAAATCCCTTAAATTATATATTAATTCCCAATTTTGCAATTTACTAGCTTAAAAAGATTTGAATGTGAAAACTTTGTAAATTAATTTTGCTTGTTACATTGTTTTTGCTTTTTACATGTTATTTTACAGCATATGAAGAAAGGATTAGTAAAGTCTCTTTTAGGTGAATAAATGTAAAACACAATAAATTTAGAAATATTTATTTTTCATTTTTATTTCTGATATTTATGGGCAGTAATATATGCCATTCACATGAGGTATAAACTTAAATGAATTAAGGAAATCAAAATACTAAGAAAATTTTCTAATGGGGAAATTTAAATTAAATTATTATATGATTGATGAAATATTGCAGATATTTCTCACAAAATCTAACACTTTTTGATATTCGATATTTAAATGATATTCCTATACAATGTATAATTATTTAGTAATGTAAATTTGAGAAGAAGTGAGTTGGAGGAAAATAAAATTTGGAAAATATGTTCAACCACTTATATGTTAATTAATGTCAAACCTTTCAGCTTTCGTTTTGAAACATTTTAATTCATATTTTTAACCCATTTTTAAAGAACATTAAACTTTTATTCAATAATTTGTTTTTTTTATTTTTTGTACTTAAAGCCAAAAAGAAATTATAAGTAGGAATTACAGTATCATCGTAAAAATATTTTGTTATAATCATCTTCTTATAATCAAAGAATGAAATATTTTAATTGATAGATTAAACATTACTTTTATTGTATTACTTTTTGTTATGAAGTTTAGTTTCAAGAGAAAAATAAAATCACTATTCTCTATTATTTTAATAAGTGAAGTAAATGAATATTTGAAGGAAAATAGCTTTGATATTTAGAACTTATATATATATATATATATATATATATATATATATATACGTAGATAAAATCTTACTTAAGACATGGATGTTTGATATTGCAAATGATTTAATGAATTTCAAAGGAATCCTTTATAGAACTACATAAGAAATAAGTACGTGAACCTTCAGATTATTTCTATGGCATTACATGTAACAATATATTATCACATGCACATCCACATCTATCTATCTATCTATCTATCTATCTATCTATCTATCTATCTATCTATCTATCTATCTATCTATCTATCTATCTATCTATCTATATATATATAATTTACATTCACTTTGTGAGTACCTTCGAATACAAAAAAAATAAATATATATTTCATATTTTTTCATTTCTCAATTAAATTATATTTTCATAATAAACAGAATTCATATAATTTCCAGAAATATTCACTTCCATATCATTTTAAGTCCCCCGAAACGAAAAACCATGAACCGAAATAATTACTTGTAGTTCAACTAAAGTAAAGTCCCTTTCTCTTACTTTTATGTTAATTTTTCACTATTTTCTACGTTTATTTATTTTTCTGACTTTCACCAACTTTTTATCTTCTTTTTCTTTTAAGCACTCAAGGGCATTTAACTGGCAATTAGAGCTGTTTAACCTTTCTTTCAGTTCCTGAAAGAGTAAAGAAAAGTTCTGTGAATCAATTTATATGCCCGCATAAGATTGGGTTCCCTTTTCCGCCATAGGTGCTTAAGAACTCTACAAACATGAAAAAGGGGGGGGGGGCCGAATAATTATCACCAGTGGGACATGTGTTCCAGAAAGCTATTTCCCTTAAGATAAGATAATTACCATTACTCCATTACTTGGTTTTTATAAAGTTAGCGGTTCGACCTTTAAAGGTTACAATCACATGAGTTTGAAGGGGAAATTATGAGGAAAACGAAAATTTATATATTTTTACCCTCAGAGCAAATTTTCTATGTGAAGATTTAAAATGAGAGATTAATATACTTTGAAAACTTTTGTTGTACCTTTTAATGTTAATATTTTTATTGGCTTTTTTTACTTTCATAAATTTTTTGAAATTCTAATTTTAAAGTATTTGTGGTTATTATTTTTGTATAGATTTGATTGATTGTATGATACACCGTGCCATCAAAGTACACAATATACACTATCTTATTATTTCATTTTATACATGCACCGGTTGAAATTTATAATACTTCTGTTTGAAGCTCTTATAAAATTATAAGTAAAAGATGGTTTCAAATGTATCTTTGCTTAATTAAAACTAGTTAATTTAATAATAAATCAAAATTACGAAAATATATCTTTCAAAAAAATTT
>BMAW01082463.1:118332-145926 GCA_019974015.1 Nephila pilipes
TTTCAAATGTATCTTTGCTTAATTAAAACTAGTTAATTTAATAATAAATCAAAATTACGAAAATATATCTTTCAAAAAAATTTGAATTCTTATGACCAGAATATTTTTATGATTACATTATTAAACTGGAGTAAATTTTAATAATGGTATTTTACTATGATCAAAAGTTCTGAAGTTTGTTTTCTTGAATTATAAGGTTATTGAAACTGTTTATAAGAATCTCAAAAGTTATTTAAAGATTCATTTGTTCGGTCTAAGGTTTTTAAAAATTGAATGTACATTTCTATGCCTCGAGTGCTAGCTTATAAATTCTTGTTTCATATATGTAAGAAAAATGTGTTGATCACAGCTAAATTGATATTTTGTTGCATTGTACTCGATGTAAAAGCGTATAGTTGCAACATTGCAGTGAATAGCATCCACTGTTTTTGGAGGGTTTTTTTTTGGATGATGAAAGTTTCATGCAACTCTACATTTCGTCATTATTTCAGTTCAGTGATTATCAAGGAAATTTATGTTTTTAAAATTCTTGCAGTGATTTTTGCTCACATATTCTAATATGGAGAGAAATAAATTAGATTTTTTCAATTTTATTGATCATTAAAATTCTTATTCATTTGCAATTTTATTTCGAGGAATAAAAAAAAAGTTACATGAGAAGAAATTTAAATTTAAAGTGAGAATTTGGCATATTTAAAACAATTCAAAAAGGTTAAATAAAAGATAAATTTTTTAAATGCTTTTAAAATGCTTTTTAAATATATATATAAATATAACATATTTATATAATATATATATTTAGTTATATATATATATAAATATAACATATTTATATAATATATATATTTAGTTATATATATATATATTACATAGTATATATTATATTATATTATATATATATATGTATTATATTATATATATATATATAATTTGAAAAATGTTTTAAAAAAGTTCAAGAATGTTTTTACGTGCTTTTCGAAACAAAAAAACCATTTAGAAAAAAGTTGCAAAAATTAAATTTTTATACGGTTCCCAGGTCCTATCTCTTGTATTTAGGAAAAGATGCATTACACTAAAACAAAGTAAACACAAAATGTTTCATTTTATCACAATAAAAACTGACCGAGTTATGCTTACGTAAAGTTGAAGCATCTGAATTGCTCAGAAAAGGGACTCGTATGTAAATGAGCTCAGAGAACAGTAATTCAATATGTACAGAAAGAACAAAAGAAAAACATTACATTAATATTAAAACATCGTAGTAAACATCATAGATTGACAATTTGTATTGCTGTATGGCAAACAATAAAAGTTAATTTAAAGAATTACAACTTGTACTGAAAAAGATTAAAACAGCTTGTTTTAACAAATAGCAACAAAATAATACAGGATTTGCCGTTCAAATTAGAGCATAATGTGAAATGATGCGCCAATCATGAATCAGGGGCTTTCTTATATCAGAATGACTAAATTATTTTCAAAATGACTGCTTTCCGCAGAAATGCAGTACCGAACCCGCATCAGAAATTCCGCCTGTAGCTTCTGCAATATAGTTGGTTTCGCAGACCTTTATGCCATGCTGATTCGATTGAGTAAATCGGATTTACTCGTGGATTCACGTTCGTACACTTTGTTTTTTAGAAAGCATGTTACCCCACACCAAAATGCATTCATGAAATTTTTATTCCTCTTATTGACTTGGAACATATTAAAACATTACATACTGTTCTGGAAAATTTGAACAAAATCTCCATTTCCTACAAGATCAGTAAAGTGGCTAAATAAAGCTGGTTGATCAAATCGAAAAGACATTTGACCCTTGGATCGAAGTAATAATACCAATTCAGTCAATAATGTTTGACCATATAAAAACATAGCGGCTTGAGAACATTGTGTGATCTAGAGAATTGATAGATCGTGATGATAGAACGATCTTCAGAGATTTAATTTGATTCATTTTCAGAATTTCAGAATTCAAAATTTCATTCGTTTTAATTAAAAAAAATGAGTTGAAAAAAATCTAAAGTATTCACTTATTCCTATGTATCGAATGTATTTATGAACTGATTGATTTGGTAAACATAACTGACGCATAGTGTAATTTTATCTAATTATCTTTCATTTATAGATATATTCTCGTTTATTTCTATAACCAAATTCGCAGACATACAGCTTCATTCATTTCGAAGTATTCAACCACTAAGAAAATTCAATTTAGAAAATATGTATATTCATTTAGGCATACATTTTCATGCAGATGAAAATATTTTGTTGATATCTATGAGATTATTCAAGATTCACATTCTTTAGAATATTTTCATTTAATACCGAGCTTTACATAATACATAGAATATGTATTAGAATGCGTAACTTCACCGAATTTGTAAAAAAGACCATTTATATATATATTTTTTTATTTATACTTTTTTTATGACCATTTATACTTCTGTTTCTCTTACTTAAATTACTTTTGAATCCCTTAAGACGTGCGCAAAAGATATAATACAAATAAAAATCGCAAAAATTCATTCTTATAAAGTAATCATAAAATTGGCATCTGTTTTTCATTACGAACTGGATTATTGTACTCAGACATGAAATAGTGCTTTTTGGTATGAATGTTTATATGAGGTATTCTAATTATGTTGAGTGTATATCAAGTGACTTAAAGAGCCATATAATCATTATATAATGCTTTGAATAAGTTGAAACTGGTTTGACGAAACAGTTCTGATTGGTATTTAAAATTACAAAATAATAGTGAGATTTCAAACAAATAAAAATATAATTTACAAATCAATTGTATTTATCATATTTCTCTAATTTCAATTCATTTCGGACACAAAATACTTATTTGATGAATCCTTCATAATATTCTGAATTTAATATATGATTGACTTCAGAAAGCCTTTCAAAAAGTTAGATCCTCTTGACCATCCTCATTTGTTCTCCTATACAGGTCTTACTAAACAATTCCCTATTGATTTGTATTCATCCCACAATCATTTGGATATTCCAGGAAGATAGTTCGATGTCATGACAACAAAAGATGATTAACTTCATCTTAAGATCTTATCTCCTTGAAGATATCGTATGAATGAACCTTCTCAAGATCTCATTAAAAGGGTCTACCTTGGCCGATTGTTTTCCACGGCACAAATATTCTCATTTCCAATACAGTCCGGGTCATTCGCATTTCATCGAATATTGCTCTACGTTGTACTCTTTGTATACTCTGCATTCCAAAAGGAGGTCGATCAAGACAATATTTGTGTTCTAGAAATGAATTTCCTACCCATGTAGTTAATGTTATTATGTTACTCTTTCTAAAGTAAAATTGATAATGAAAACTTCTTTTGGACATATTATTTGATTCTTATTAAAAATATAATAAAATGAAAGAACGTTCATTTAAAATAAATATGATAACGCACGGTAATCAGGAAGAAGTCATGCCTTTTGAAATCCACAGTAGGAATGAAAATGTGTAAGAAAACTCTCGCTGAAACATGATACAACTATAATAATTTATATTAAAACAAATTAGTGTTTTTTTAACGTTTATTTTACCTACATAAAATGTATGCATATATGTTCTGAAAATATTATGAAAAAAAATTCCAATTTCTGATATTTATTATCTTAATTATAAATGTTTTATAATTAAAATTTTAAGACATCGCATAGCTATAGATAATTACTGCAATTTTCTACTTCCCGACCATAAATATTAATGCTTTGACCCTCTAATTCGTATCATATTGATTTTTAAATTTTGAAACATTCTTTTTTTCTTTCATTTAGATTTAATATTATTATAATAATTTTAATTTCAATTATTAAGAATAGCAAGTAAATGGAAAAATATTCATTAGAACTCCATAAGGTAAGCCTTCACCACTTATTCTTAAGATTTGTAATATAATTTGGCCCTCAGTTTTAATTTTAGGTATCATTACAATATTCAATTCACTAATTTATTGCTTCACTTTTATTAAGATCAGTGTTCTGAATTTGTGTTTCCTTGTCAAAAAAACATCTAATTATTTCCCTCATAAGAATATAAATCCGCTTAAATTTGAAATGAAAAAAAAAATGCGGTAATGTCTGAGGTCTTCGAATGCCCGTCTTTTTAATGATGATCAAATAATATAGAAACAGAAACTTAGATAAAAAAAAAGGAATAGAAATAATTTTAAAATTTTAAAGGATGTGCTAGAGGTGTACTTTGATAGCATTCAAACAACTGGACAAAGCATTTGTGAATTTTTCCAACATCTCTTCAAAGATTATAAAATGTTCAAGTATCAAAAAAATTCATTTCTATAAGAAATTATAAGAAATAATATACTCTGTCTCAGTTACGCTAAATAAGTAATATAATCTTACACTTTCTAGTGATAGTTAATATTTAATTAGTTAAGAACTGTTAGAAAATAATTTTTCTCTAAATGTATTATGTGATCATTATTGTTGATAGACAAGATCTATTATTTCCCCAGGACACGTTTCGTGGCCATTGGGCGTAAAGGAAAATATCTTTTTGATAAATGATGGCAGGTGTTCACTTCCAAGGCTCTGGGCAAAAAATACATATATATTTCCATCTCAAGAAGTTGTCTTTTGATGTGTCAACTCTAGATTTTTCTGGACGTCAGATTTCGCTTTTTGTCCATTCTTGAAGACAAAATAATTGTTCATTATCTTATTTTTTTTATTTCCTTCTATTTATTTCCTCAATTTTGAAAGCTTTTAAATATTTGAAAGGGCTTTTCTGGGTTAGTTACAGTCGAATTCTATCGTTTTTACTTATTAATTACAATTTCTTACTTCAGTAAGATATCTTAGAATACTTTACGTATCTATGAATATCTTGTTTGATTATTACAGCAAAAATATAATGTGCTAAGTATATATCGATATGTATATTTTATTATTTTTTTCAAAATACTGTAAAACAATAATCTAGATAGGATTATTTTAAATGTTTGTATTAATAGTGATTAACTAAATAATTTCTTACCGAAAATTGCATTTTAATGCGTAACATTTAGTGACATTCTTATGGTGTTCAGTATTTTTGTTACGAATCAATTTATCATAAACGTGTTTCCAACAGATTAAAGATTAATGACAATAAAAATCAGGTACTTGAAACAAAGAGAGCAAACTTATCTCTGAAAATATATCATGATATAATCTAATTTAATATAAGAGAACTATAGTGTGAATAAAACCATTTCATTTGTTAATGACCAGCCTAATAATTAAAGCACTTAGGAAAAAAATCCTTTTGCATTATAATTTAAAATCATTATAAAATGCCCACATAGTAGAAATTTCCAAATGCATTAAAATTAAGAAATTAAGTTTCCTTAAAAAGTTTCAGGAGTAAATAATATGATTTGTTTCACGATTGTTGAGATTTAGAAAAATAAATTACTCAAATTTTATCTATAAAATTTGCACAATTTATACAGAAATATATTTATAATCGACTATTTATCATAGGGAAAAGTTTGCTGATATGAGAAAATGGCACAAATATGGAATGGCTCACAATGACCTGGGGCAAATGACCAGGACTAAATCTGAGATGGCACCCCACTTTACAAACTTCCACACTATCGTAAAGTGAGAACTTAGAGTGTCGATAGATTTATTTCTCAAATAATATGTTATGACTATTTATGGTTTTTGGGTTTAAGTTCATAAATTGTTTGATGTTTCTAAGTAAGTTTTCGGCTGAATTTTAAAAGAACTTTTCATTTGATAACATCTGTAACTTGAATTTTGGTATTTATCTTAGCTCCATGGTTTCTCGTTTAATTGTTTTTGCTCTAACTAATTTTAAAACTCCACTGGTGAGTTGATACTTGGCCATTTGTCTAAGAGATATTCTTTGAATTCGAAGAGAGTTCGTTTTTTTTCGTTTGATCTTTTATTACCAGATCCCCAAACTGGCCAAAACTTTGACATTTATTCCCTCGATCCATCCATCAAAAAATGTTTGAATATTTTTGTAAGTTACACCAAGCTTCTTCATCACTTAACTGATGAGTAACAAACAGCAATCTAAATTTCTCTGGAGTTAATTTGAATCTTAACTATGAGTAACAAAATATTTACAGGGTCATAATCTTTTGCCTTTTTTCAGGCTTTCGAACCTTTAGTTACATAATTTCTTGTGGAAGCAGAACCAAAAGATGTGTAACCCAAAACTCTTTCAGTATGGACACAATGTTAACATGGTGCTCGAAAAATAACATGAAATACAGACTGATATCTTCAACATATGAAATTTATGAAGCAGTTTATTCAATTCACTGATCGCTGCATGAATATTTACCGTCCTTTAACTCAACTTAATCTGAGCCTCGATTCTTAACATCTCAGTTAAGTAAGTTCACTTTCTTACATTTTAACAAATAAGCTTTTTTTTCCGAGAAATAAATTCGAAATGTTATTTATAATAATTAACTATTCTGAAAAGGAGTCTCTATAAGAATTTTCGGATACAAAATGTGATGAAAGAATTTCTTTTGCTGGACTTTGTTTAGTCATTATTAATTAATTGATGTTAAGATGAAAATATTGTAGTTACTCATAATTTGAAATATAATTTACGTTCTAAACCTAGATATATATATACAAAATATAAAAATAGTATGCAATATTCAAAACATTGATACAAATTTCCACAAATATATCATTCAATATAGAAAAGTAAATAATTTTCACCTCTTGAAATAATTTTTTTCTAACATACGTAAACACATTTTTCACTTATAATTTCTTTTAAGAGTAAGGTTAGGATAAATTCAAAATTGATAAAATCTCATATATTAGAAAACAAATGTATATACTTTAATATTCATATGAATTACAGATACATTTAATAAAGAAAATCATACATTTCTATAAATGACTGAAAGAAGTATTTGTATTAAGAAAAAAATATTAGCAAACGTATACATAAAAAGTTTTAATAAAGAGAACAAAATTATGATTACTTGAACAGAAAAAGATTACGACTCAGTTTGCAATAATCCATGTTTAATGTTCAAAAGAGGAAAACCAGATCCAAATTTAAATAATGAAATGATAGCAAGTAACTCTCTTAAAGAGGTTGAAGGTCAGGTATAAGAATTTTCTACACATGTGTTTTTAATCAATAAGACAAATTAAAAATGTACTCTTAACTAAAATGAAAAATAGCAATTGAGGATACGTGACACATAAAATATATCCATACACAATTTTTTAAAAGAACTTTTCACATTAAAGTGGTCATATTTGCATGATTACAACCAAATTTTCGTTGAATTTCTCTGCGGTTCTCTATCTGTCAAGAATCACTCCCTTCAAGGTTTCCTGTAACACAATTATTGATCACAAAACTGAAATGACACATCAAAAATCAGGATGATTTTTCTGCTATGATGATCGTAGATTTCTTCTTATACCAGGAGTGTATCTTCATGTATAAAATCAGGACGATTCTTATCAATGGGGATTTTTTTTTCCTTTACACCAGGATGGTACACATTTCGAGAGACCATGAACAGTGGAAGGTCTCACATAACTTTAGATCGACTCTTGAAACATTCATATACCTGGGTGCCATACAACTATGCAGGGATAATATTTCTCAAATAACCCGCTTTTTTTCAATCTGACATACAATTCTTCTTCATTCTCGGATAAGACATATTGAGATGGCAAGTAGCTTAATTTTAAAAATTAATTAACATTTGCAAATCGGAAATCAGGTGGATCACTCAATTTTACTCCATAGAATCCTAACAACACAAAGGGATTAATGTTTCGTATTTATAATTGGTCTAGGGGATTTTCGGATTCAATAAAAAGATGGATTTCTTAAAGATGATATTTGATTAAATTTAATATAAGGTACGGAAAAAAATTATTTACAAGCAAAATTTTACTTTGAGGTTCACATATTGAAAAATCAAGCCATTATCATATCATACGTCTGAACACTATGGCCCCGTCCTTGCACCAGCTCAGAAGGGGTGGACCCCGTGGATGAAGCTACAAAACAGTTGTCTGGTTTATAGCATACTCTAGTATTACAAGGTATTACAAATGTGAATTCCTTCATTTATAATAATTTTTGTGAAGAAAGATGAAAAGTTAAATCATATTTAATATCTCGGTTATATTTATTTTGAAAAATTATAAGACCATCCTTTACTTAAACAATGTGTATGTTATTATCTGTAAAAATTTTGTTCATGGAAGTAAAAATATATATCATCAAAAATAAAACAACCAGAACACAGTTATGGTTTCGCATTTATAATTCATTTACTTTTTTTTAAAAAAAAATAATACAATTATCTTTTGACATTGAATTAGTAAGAAATTTCAAATATTCATAAAAAATTGAACAACCATTATTTTAAATTTAATAATTAACAAAAAACTATTTAATTAAATATTCAACATTTGACTTCAAAATCATAGCTATATATCTAGGATATCTACATTTTGAGACGCCTTCCAACACTAGAGGGCACCATGAACTTGATCTGTACTTTTGTGACCTCATTCCAAGGGGCTCACACGAGTGTCCGCAGATGCAAGGGTGCGGACAACATGTCAAGATGTGCGATCTGACAGTTTCCTTAATATGTATACCAAATAGTTTTCTTTTAACTTTGTAAATACTGTAAAAAAATATATTGTCTAATTAAATGTCTTCTTTTAAAAATCCGCCTTTTTTTGAAACCAGAAAAAACCTAGACAAAAACGAGCCATTCCTTTCTGGAGTTAGGATTCTACATATATGGAGTAAACCATTTTATCATAAGCATATTTAATAATTTCAAAACTATTTTAATACTATTTGTTTTGCAGACAACATCTCAATAGAGTTTTTAAAAATAGTATTTTATACACGCTTTAGTAAGGTAAGTATTACAGCCTTTAATCACAGTTCTAAAATTGATTGGAAATTATGAAATGTAACAGTTAAAAAAACGATGAGGAAATTGAACTTTATGAACAGTATGGCTATTTTCTTATACAATGCAACAATTCTGTTAGAAATTTTCTATCACTTCTTGTAACATTAACTTAAGCGTAATAATTAAAAATAAATGCTTGTTAGTCAAATATGTATGCAGTTCTTAGTTATAATGATATAATTTCTACATAGGAGCCTTTTCAACATAACGAATAGTAAATTTATCGTAAAGTTTTTACTAAGCTTTTTTAGATTTCTATGATTATTGCATTTTTTTGTTTTAAATTCCAAGTATTTAACGTCTTCTTTTATGCAGTATTTTTAGTACTTAAAGGTTTCAGCCAGTAAGCTATATATAATTATCAATCCGATTGAAAGTAATCACTTACATCACTAATTTTTAGAAAAAAAATTAGATAATATTCTTCGAAATAATATATCTAAAACACATATCTCTATTCATATTATATCTAAGGTTTTTTTCATCTTTTATAAATATTTGCATGCATATGATTGCCCTTTAGTATTATTATACTTATAAATTATGCGTTGCATACTTGTATTAATTTTAAATGCTTTTTTAGTATTAATATCAGCAATATGAGTTTCAACTTTCATTCTTATTAAAACTAATAATAAAATTAATTGTATAGGGAAATTTTTTCATATAATTAATACGACAATATCCATTTTTTTTTATTTTCGCCAATTATTTCTCCTATTATATATTTGAAACAAAACTTTTGGTGATATAATGAATAATTTTAACATTTTTATTTTAATATTTCTTCCTCTAGTTTTTATTTCGTTCACGACCTTATCAGAAACATAATGCATATGATAACTATTCTCCCAATAAAAAATATTCATTATATTAATTTTGTTTAAAAATTTTCTATGTTTTCAATTAAAATGTTAAATATTAAATTATATGATCGAATAAGATAATTTTTATATCAGAAACTTCGTTAAGTGTCAAGCATAATCTTAAAAATGGATAATTCAATGTTTTCAAGTTTATGAGGATTGGAATGTATAATTATAATTTAATTAATAGATTTTGATGTTATTAAAATGATTTGTATCATGTCTATGTCCCTACTGATATATATATATATATATATATATATATATATATATATATATATATACAGTATGTATATATATATAGAATGTATATATATATATATATATATATATATACATTCTAAATTTAAATTACTTTTGAAAGTCAATTTTCAAATTCTCGTTGATTTTTGTGAGTGATTTCTGCAACTTCTTTGCTTATTTCATACACATCGTGAGTTATACGTGCAAAGGAATTCGATCTTCTTGGTTTATAGTTTTAGTTCTAGCAATATTTTTCTTTTAGTTAATGTAGCTATTTTTAAAAAATATATATGGGTATACATTGGCTTTTTATGAATTTTGATTATTTAATGTTTTTGAGTTAGCATTCAAATCCTTTTAAATTTTGATTTTGGGTTTAATAACCATTTTTAATAACATATTTTTTGATGGGAACAGTTCTATCAATAAATCTAGAATAATTCAGCTTAACAGTGCAAAGCATATTGCAACTTTAAATGCATTGTTTTCCAATTTTCTCCTTTATTTCTTCCAAATTTTTATTTTTATAATTTTTCTTTCATTTTCTACATTTTTATTTTATATATCTGGTTTTTGCATTTTATTTTAATTATCTTTCTTTTGAATTTTTCTTTATAAGTAAATTTGTTTTTTTGTATTATCACGAGTTTCTTAAATTTAAATTTTTCCTCTTCTATTTTTCTTTCTTTCATGCTTTTTCCTTAATATTCACTTGAAATTTTACATTTTTTTAAAATAAAATTTAATTTAAATTTTAAATTAAACATATATATAGAAATCGGTTATAATTAAAGTGACACTATTTAAATCCTTGTAGAACCCGATCTGCACTATCAGATTTTGATGAAACTAGGTATATACGTTTAAAAGTGTGAACGATCCTTTACACAAATTTACGATTCCATAGTTCGCTCATTTTCAAGTTTTCACTTTTACACAATAAAAACACTTGTAAACTCTCTTTAACAACTCACAAGACATATGCAGATTAGACCTTCATAGATGGATTTTTCTAATTTCACTCACAAGCATGGCGAGAACTTACCTCTCTTCACAACGGTTACCCTAGGAATGAACAGTTAAGTTCTTTTTGTATAGGTGAGGCGGTGATCGCATTTGAAGGCGCTGACGAAGTGAACTGGGAAAGATTTCTTCAATAAAAATATAGTTCATATATTGACCATTGATAGCGTTTTTCAGAAAATTCTTATGCAAATTAGTCAAATATATAAAGACACTAAAAGTTATAGCCAGAAAATCGTTAATTATGCCCTTACAGAAGAAAGCTCACGTTTCACTGGTAAAATTGTCTTATGAGGCTGCAGCAACAGCTTAGCTGCAATGCATGAATATCGACTTTTAAAGGAATTGCGAAAATGGTCCATGTTTAAGAACGATTTGAAGGAGATGATGATGAAATTTGAAATTACTAGAGACTTGGGTGTACTGCCAGGAAGAGTGCGGAAAAAGATTGTAAATGGAACTTTCGAAGAATTGGCTACTGATGTGGTTGAAAGAACCTCCAATTTTAGCTATTCTTCAGCAAGTGCTCGATCCTTATCACGAGAGTTGGAGATTCCATGCTCGACAGCACGAAAAATTCTGCTATCCATTTTAATGTGATATCCGAATAAAATCCATGTATTACAGATGCTGCGACCTCAAGATCACCTAATACGCTTTCATTTTGCTGGCCAATATTTGGCGATAGTAGAAGGTGATGACGTGTTTTCTTGGAAAATTCTATGGTCAGATTAGGCACGGTTTCCTTTAGATGGAGCTGTGAATAATGAAAATAGCCGCATATGAGGTGCTGCACCTCCTAAAATCTTGCACCGACAACCACTGAATTCAGATTACGTGACTGCATGGTGTGGATTCACAACTTGTTTTATCCTAGAACCATTTTTCATTGAAACTCTCACTCTTCAAGGTCCTAAATCGGACTGTGTCACGAGTTCACAGTACAAAGCACTCCTTCGACAGCAGGTTGTTCCTGCTCGACAGGAATGGCAATGTTTGCTGACAACTGACTTCGTGCTAGATGGAACAACTTCCCACATTAGGCGCCAAGTCAAAGAACTTCTTCGAGCTAACTTTGCCTAGAATCGTGTAATATCCAGAGCTTTTTCAGATGTATGGCTTTCTCGTTCATCCGACTTAAATGCCTATGATTATTTGTTGAAGGTATTCTTAAAAGACCATGTTGATGGAGGAGGAATTAGGACTTTATCTTAGTTAAAAGCCAGCATTGTAAGTCATGTTGCTGGAGACCTTCGAGAGATTCTTCGCTCTACCATTGAACACGCTATAATAAAATTTCGACACGGAATTGATGTCAATAGAGCACACGTTAAGCACATTCTATAAATTGAATAAGTTTTAATAATTCTGACAGATTATTCGTTTTTTTAGACACCACATACTTTCCTGGTGGTCAAACTTTGAACTATTTTTATAACAGAAATCGTTTCTCCATGATCAATGTAACGTATATATATATATATATATATATATATATATACTAGCTGATACCCGCCCGCTTCGCTGGGGAGACGATAATATTATATTTTGGAACCTATACATAAGATATCAAGAAAATTGGAGCATTGAAACGACCTTCGTGTTCTCCAGATGGTTTTTTATCGGCATTAATTATATCCTTGAACTCCTTTTGGTCTTTAGGAACTGAATCAACAGCAGCTTTGAAATCTCGAATATACCTGTTATGTTCATGTAGCACCTTTTGTAATTGGCTAATTCGGGCTTAACACCTGGGAAAATACCACAATGAATGTTTTTTTTTCACGTTCATCATCACAGAGAAAGTAAAGCTGAAGAAAAGAAGGTTGTTGAGGAGGCTCAGCCAATAGACTACCTATCCTGTGGTATACCTGCCCCTGGACTTTAAATGTTGGTATAAAATTTCCTTCCTTCAATTATTTTGCTCCGAATGACATCATCTGGAAACATCCATTATACTTACGAATTGTAGAAAGAAAATGTTCTGAAAGCTGATCCTTATGGTTAAGAAGACTATTTAAAGGTTCAGGGTAGAATCTAATAGCAGAAAGCTGGACTTGACCACCACTGCAGCACATTCCTGGAGGTTCTTCTATGCATTTTAAATCACGGTACCTCGAACAGGGCAAACGTTTTCCGATACTAACAATTTTATCATTTGAATAGTCAATATATTTTTTTCATATTTAAAACCAGACAATTTTTTGGAAATCCATGGAGCTAATTTAACTTTTGATCTTTTTTCAATGTATTTATTACATCTGCCTGATTCACATGGGTTATTAGAAAAGTATTTTCTTACAGCTGCTTTATGTACTTCAGGATGGCTTTTAGGATATTTTGTGGCAGCTTGTCTTACTTGTTTATGTCTAATTGAATTTGTGAATCTTTTTCTTCTTTTTTTTACCTTTATTTAGTTGAAGAGATATTACATGATTAATAATTGATTCACTTGAACTTGATAAATCAATGTTAGATATTGATTGAATCTTTGAAACTAACACAAACACATTTTCTTGAGTCTGAAACGCTAAAGATGACACATTTTCTTCATTTTGTTTCACATTATCATAACCAGGATTAACTTTACTTCTATTTGTTAATCCAACTATTTAAATATAAACATCAAAATGACCACTGTTACAGTTTCCCGTAAAACGTAATCTCCCCCCCCCCTGAATTGTTTCCCCAACAGAAGCTATAAGGCAGCCACCTTGATACACTTCGAACTGATAGGGAAATAGCTCTGCCACCGCCATAATTTCGTAAATAGATCCATACGTGTTTGGTTTACACATTTCGTTAAAATATAAATCGTTAGTATTATAAGGAGTGCCAGATAGCATTTGAGTGTAGCATTTAAACCGATCCCAGTTGTTAAACACGTGAGAAACAATAATATTTCTCATTTTATACGCCATCGATATGTCACCGAACACCAGCAAAGACAGAGATGAAAATAAACATGCTCCGTTGCCAAGAATTTTAAAAACTTTGAAAGGAGTAGGTATTCCATCTATTCAAATATATTCAACATCCATTATTAAAAATTTTAACTGAAAAGTAAATATGAAAAATCAATTTGTATTAACCTACAATGAAATACTTCTCTAGTTAAAAATATAACCGAAATTAATTTTTAAATATCAAATTATTTAAAAATTCAACAAAAAATACTAACAAAAAAATAAAGAATAGTAAAATTTTTTAGCAAAAAGTCACCCGTATTACGTTATCCTTTTTGCAAAGGGATAACTCTATTACGCTAGCAGCATATCTAGAACTGCAATTGAATAAGACAGAATAGCTCTTAAAAAAAATCATAGCATTAAAAATAATTCTGTATTCTGAAAATGATAAAATATCAATTAAAAAAAATCAAAAAATTCTATTTCCTAGAAACCAAAAGCTAAAAATTGCCAAAATACAGAAACAAAACTTTTGCATAATAATTACATTAGGTTACATTTAATGCATACATAAAAATAAATATTTTGACAGCTACTTATTTTTTTTATCAATGACATGAGTAACATAAAGTATTATTCATTTGTTAAAAGCCAACTTCAATAACTTGGTAAGATTGCGTTTAAATTTACAAATGTAATTTATCAATCTTTATTAATAATAAAATACTTTTTTCATAAATTTAAAACTTACGTGTAGGTTCCACAACAATAAAAAATTATCGTATGCTGAGCAAAGTGGACGGAAATCAGCTGGGGTTACCATAGTATAGCTATTTAAAATTCAAAATGCAAGGTCATTGAAATGCTTCGGCTGGAAGATATTTGGTGATAAATCTCTAAATGTAGGAATTTCGGGGCTCATCATTTACATTATATATGATAAACATACAATGCATCCTACTCAACGGATTGTCTTGGGTGTGCGCTACTCCGTAAGAAGTCGCCATTTTATTATTTTTCAAAATCCCGCTCTTGCCAATCCTCCATCAGCGCCACAATATTAAATTATTTCCATTTCGCACACGCAAATCTCGCCAAGTAAACTTAATTGGTAGCAATGCACAGAATACATATAAAAAAATATATTCCGTTTGGCGTCGGTCATGTCATTTTTGGCGATAAAGTCGCCAAAAATGACATAATTGATGGATAAGAGTAGATTAACGGATGAAAATCGCATTTTGGATAAGAATTCCGTAAAATCCGTTCTTAGTGAGCGTCTACATCGCAAAATGAGTAACTATACTAAATTTCAAGACAATCGGTTGAACAGTTTTAGAGATATCGTGATGAGTCAGTCAGTGGTATTTCGCTTATATATATATAGATATATATATATAACACGTTTCATCCAAATTCAATAAGTAGAATGGGTTCTACAGGAGTTTGAATGAAATCACTTTAATTATTATCTCTATGTATGTTATATGTATATGTCACAATTTTTTTGTGTTATGGATATAATAAAAACAAAATATTCACTTAACTGATATTCATTTAAAACACCCAATTTTGTTAGCAACTATAAAATTAATATAGATGACTTCGTAAAAAATTCGAATTAAAAAAACCACACTAATAAAATACTGATTGTTTAATAACTACTTAGCATCAAAATATCAAAATTATTCATTTTTATTTTATTCCTAGCCTAACTGAACGAGTCGTTATAATTCGTACTTAAGAAAACCTAAATTTAAACATTTGCGACATTTTTACACTTGTAATACTCAGACTTACATATGAAATATGTACTGTTTATATAAGCTTTATAATCAACTTATAGATAGTATTTATCAAATATATATATATATATATATTATAAATCAATTAATTTATTTTAATTGTTCTTTACTCTTTATGCACTTCATAGAACTTTTATATATATATTTACTGCTGATCTTCTGTCATGCAGAAAACATCAAGAGAAACAAATAAGGACTCAAACAATTCAAATGAAAACTGAGGTCATTTATTAAGAATTACATCTTAATGTTATTATTAATTATATATCATTGTCATTTGGATCACATAATTTCCTATCTTATGAATCTTGAATTTTACATGCACAAATATTATCACAGAAGCTAGTTAATAATTATGAATCTATAAAATATTTACATATATTTATAATTTCTTAACATTACTATTTTACTAAAGAAGCTATTTATATTACATTATCTAATTATTTACTAAATATATTCTCATTGTGTAACCTTACACATTACATCAACATCCATTTACGTATCACTTTCTCAATATAAGGCGATAAACTTTCGCAGAAATAGAAAACTTAGTACCAAAAATAAATTCAGTTGTTTTTAATGCTTAAAGCACACACATTGTAGTATTACTGCTAACCACCCACATCTTACACATATTTATCTAGGTGGTATCAGCCATTTCCTTAACAACAGGTCTATTGTTCGCACATGGAAAAAAACCTATCGGATGAACAAGCCAGAAAAAGTGGTAAAAGAAAAGTCAGAGTGTTTCCGGAAGAAAGGTGATGACATTATACCCATTATGGATAGGTAGATATCTAGAGAAAATGGAACACAATAGAAATGTAGTCACGCAAACAACTCATTACGGACACCTAGTATATAAAATGCGAAGATATAGAATTGTATGTTCATATAGTAAGTACCAAGCATTATATACTTTTTATAACTTATATTCTATTCTACCTCGGGAATAGATGAATTAATGTGTAGTATTTATAGTTTATTCTACAGAATGAACAAATAATCGTCCCTTTTAATAGTAACGTCAGAAATGGTAAAAAGTGAAGTATGGGTAAAAAAGGGTTTTAGCTAATGTTCTGTCACAGCGTGTGTGGGCATATACATCACCATTATCCGTTTTTTATAACATAAAATCATTCATTAGAAGCTAGGTCATGCTGTTATCTATTGCACGTGAGTATTTTTACCAATGTTTGTTTCTTCATGTTACTATTTAAGAATTATTTGAGCTTAATAAATATGTTTTATGGGTTCTAAATATCATAATAAATATTATTGTTACTGTTCTGTTCATCTTATGATTCCAATATTCAGAAGAAATATTCTTATATTCCTTGAAAAATAATTCAACTTCATAAGAATAGTATTATATAGAAAATAAGTGTGGGTGATTATAAAATAAATATTAAAAGCTTATTAAAATGTCTTCGAAAAAAATAAATTCTTTTATAAGAGACATTATTTTCCTTGATATTGTATAGAATAATTATTTTTTATATGTGTTATATATATATATATATATATATATATATATATATATATATGTGTGTGTGTGTGTGTGTGTGTCAACAGTTGATGATTTAACTTTAGATTTTTTACGAATTTTTGAGTTTTAATTTTTTTAGACCTTAATTTACTGTGGTGAAAAATGTTATTTATTTATTTATCATTTTCTTATTATTTTAAAATTTAAAAAAAATTAAATAATTTTTGTGTCGTAAAATAATTTAATTATTCTAATCGTTTGGAGGTAAACACTTTCCTGGTTATAAGCATACGAGAACAATTGGAAGAATGGCTTGAGTACATATATCTGTGTTTGCTTATGTGGTGAAAGGAATTTGACTCATTTTAATTATAATTATTTAATGATGTATAAAAATTAGTTAAGTTTACTTTAAGGGATATGTTAATTTATTTTGATTTAAAAGAATTTTTTCTTTATTTACTTTTCTTTATTCTTTGGTTGAAGATTTATTTTGTTTTGGGTTTTCTTATTTTTGACTTAGTACTAGTTGGTTATATTGTAATTTTCTGAAGCTTTGTGGGTGGGATCCATGAAACTGGTATAAATACCTTTTTTCTCAATCCTAAATTTAGAGCAGCTTAGAATTACTTTATCTCTATATTTAGGTTTAATTTTTTAATATTTTCTCTTAAGATATGTCAGTAGATCTTGTGCAGCTTTTAAATAAAGGATTCTTTTTATTTATTTTTTTAGTTATTGATTTTATGCTTTATTTTTATTTTCTTATATATATATATATATATATATACAGATGAAGTAATACATTTTCCCCATTAATATGTTTGTTTTCTGAAATTAAATACACTTTGCTGTTAAAAACATGGACTATTATGGATATAGACTATAAAGTGCATTGGAATCGGAGAAAAGAATTGAGAATATCTGTTTTTACACAAATTGAAATTTGATATTTAAAGAATAAAAACCTTCACCTCTCATGCGTTAAAAGAATGTTAGAATTTCAAATGAGATCATACTTTTAAAATGACGTATATCAAAAACTCCTAATAAAAGGTATTTACAAATTAGAAAAACTGCTTGTGTGCATATTAAGTTCAGTAAATTCATATATATATATATACATTTTCTTCAAAATATTTGATATTAGGTGAGTCAGTTGAAAGATTTGGATTATTCAGTATATGTAGTGACAATTTGAAAACAATTTAGTATTAGAAAAATATATGTTAAATACGAATATTTACTTATAACTATTCCTTGTTTTGAGCTTATTTATAAAAGTTTGACAAAATAAATAAATATTAGAGCTAATCTCTCGCCTTCTTGAGATAAAAATTAAGACATCTTTCAATTATATTGTGTAATTTAATGCTTCAAAACCATTCAATAAGTTGACAATTTTCCATTTTGAATCCTATGAAAAGTTTATTTTTAATACATGAAGCATATTTCATTCAAGTAAATAATAGTGATAAAAACAAATATTATTAGTGCACTAAAGCGTACCTTTCTGTATATGTTAGTAAATTAATAACACCATTTTATTACAAACGCATTTTGAATATCTTCTAATATCAGTTTTGACCTGTTTCTCACCAGAGGCAAAAACAATCTTAACAAGAATATTTCCCTTTAAATTCTAAGCGCAGATTAATATTTTATATAAAAAAATAGCTAACTTCTTTGGAAATTGATTAATCTTTTCATAAAACACGAACAGAGTTTCAGACTTAAGAAATTAATTTTTCTTATTTCATATTAATATTCTTTTTCTTTCGTTTTCGGAAAATGAATAAATCACGATGAAGAAATCGTTTATTAAACAGTAACCTTAATAGAAGTGTTTTATTTGAAACTTCAGAAAAGTTCCGAAGAATTTATCTTTGATTAAAATTATTAAGAAAACTATAAGAAACTAAAAAAATCTCATTTTTTTTAAGAATAGCATTTTGAGACTTTATTGATTGCAGCAATCTTTGTTTGGATTTCATATATATTTTCCTGGAATTTTTTTTATAAAAGCGGAAGAATCATTTACTTTAGTGTTAGTATTAATGGAAAGGAAATTTTTCTTTAATAAGGGGAAAGAAAATTGTGGCTAATAAGTTAATACCGGAATATTATTCTGGTAAGGGAGAAAAATAGTTCTTCATGTGCAATTTCTCTATTTCATTGAATAATATCTAAGAAATATTAAAAATAAAATAAATTATATGCAAATATTTCTAAATAGTAGTTTCAGTATTTATAGTTTCTGACTTTTAGGAAATAAATTAATTTGTAAATAAATTAAAGCAAATGTTAATACGACAACGGAATGGGAATTTGATTGATTGAATGATTTGGGATCAACCAGAAAAGATATACAGAAATCAAGACAGGCATTTCTCAATTTATTTTAAAAAGTAGACAGGTACAATATTTTTTGTTGACTAAACATATATTCCTTTCGGAAGTCACTACGAAATAGAACGGTTCTACGTAAATAATGGAATATGTTTTTGGAAGTTGAATTTCTTACTCTTTTTCCATACTGACATATTTTTACTATACAGGGCAATTATGGAATAATACAAACAAATTAAGAAAGGTGATGGCATATATAAATACTAACAGTTTTATTTCTTAAATCAAGGATCAGAGTTCCTATATTCAAGAAGAATAGTTGCACAAGAACATACTGAAACTAGTCATAAATCGAATTTTTCAAATTACTGTAATATTCTTCTCAATAAAAAAAAAAAAAATGTAGAATCATTTTCAAAGCGTAAATTGTTTTCTACTTTCTAAATCTAACTCATGCAATTACAGTAGTATTAAGTCTATGAAATGTATCTGTAAAACCAAGAAAAGAAGAAAAAAAATTATACGAGACCAAAATCAAAATACATTCAAGCTCACAATTAAAGGATAATAATAGTTTTAGAAATTAAAACTTAGAAGCTCAAAAAAATTGTTATAATCATATATCCTGTTAAAAACAAAAATAATTCAGAACAAAATTATGTTGAGTGTATTTAAAATAAGGGAAATGCTTATTGTAGCCAACGAAGTGTATGTGTCTTAAGAAATTAAGAATATTCGATTTCTTCAATGGATCATGTGTGTGTCTATAATCTGAAATACATTCAATACAGCGTTTACACGTACTGAACACGTAAATATCTGGATAGTCTTGGAATATTCAATTTTACACGTGAATGAATGTATTAAAATATTCCAGATAAGACCTAGAATATGGAGCATTGTTGCAACACGTCATCCAACTATGTTTAATACAAGAAAACAAAGCGGAGTGAAATCGGGAGGAAAAGGAGACTGTTCGAAGCAAGTGATATCCCCTTCTTCACGTGTGAAAGATGCTTTCACGATGCTTGCAGAATAAAGATGGACGCTATCATCCATAAAAAGATACGCAGACGACTTTGGAATTGCGTCATCAACACGCAGACCCAAAGTGCTGGTGTTTATAGTTAACATACCTCCGAATCTGCCAAACACAGATAACTATCATTGTCTTCGAAAATTGGTGTTTTTACATAGTTGGAGCCAGCGAATGGTGTCGATGCAGCGAAGGTACAGTTCAATTAGGCGTGCGGTAATTTCTTGTACCCTGTTCTCACGGACACAAGTCGGGGGTTTTGAGAACTTAAACTGGAAATTTCCGCCAGAGTGAGTTATAACACTTTCCGGTGAAGCATTTCTCTTTTTGTGGAGTTTCAATTACCCCTTTAAAGAGGCATGCTGGCCAAACTTTACATAACTTCACACACTTTAACTTTTATTTTTCCACATTCTTTGTATTCTGCACTTCTAGATTTATCCGACCGGAACCCCATCTCTGCATCATAATTCCCCAGTCGAAATAGGTGCAAAAATTCATTATTTATCTGATGTTGTGGGAAACCATAATTTGATTGAAATCTATAACCACTCTAAGCCACGCTTTTAAATTAAAATGAAGATGTGAATTTAAAACATAATTCATTTATTCTATATAAGATATAAGTGACCACTCCTTTTATCTAGCTGCCATGAACTAAGGATATAAAATGAGTGAATTCTACTTAAGCAGAAATTTATAGGGGAGACGGATTGGTTAAAGTTGAATCTATGTAACGATGACTCTTGCACGAAGATATCTCAAGATATCAGCACATTTGTGTGTCATACACTGAAATTTAGTGATAATCTCTGAAAAAATATATTTCTGATTAAATTCAAACTATGAAGAATAAAAAAAAAAACTAAATGTTATCCTCTTTTATGTAAGTTATAGCAATTTTGACGATACTGTACTTTTCCCGATTAAAAATATTATATTTTCCATTTCAAAACATCAAGAATTATGCATGCATTTTCATTGAAGATAGGACTATAATGCACAGATAAGAATAACATGTAAGATTTCTTTATAGGGGGACCTCGGTTATTCCATTTGAATTCCGCAGGAATTCGGAGGGGCAGCGGCAACCTAGTCGTCTCGGTCGCGAGCTCGCTACCGGGATTGTTTCCGTCGATTCGTAAGTTCAACTCCTGATTCCAGTAAAGACCCACAGTAAAGTGGAGATGATGCGCGTTAAATCTATTAAGTTTCCAACCCCTCCAATTAATGTGGTGAGGAAGTTTGGAGAGAAATATGTCTGGTCAGGTGTACTCATCACTTGACAAAGCTCAAAGTGTTTGGTCCGTCACCAATAGTCTTTGTGTTGACTGTAAGTGCGACCTTAGTAAACAATTAATGAATCAAAATCCATTTGAAAGGGTTAGCGTTCTTATCATAATTGAAAGCTCTCTCTCTCTTTGACAATATACATATATCTGCATGTAATATTTAGAATTAATGAACTCTGTTAAAAATAATTTTTGGTTTGCATTTATTTCTTACTATTTTATGTTTTCCCATACATATAAGAGTCTCAAAATTATCGTCTTTTTTGCAAAATCAAATAGATATTGGAAAAATAGGTTAAATATATGTATTAAGTTGCGAAGAAGGGAATAATTTAAAAAGGGAAATACGTAACACATTTATTCAATTTAATATTTTAAGCCTAATAACATTCTCTTATAACGGAAAAAAATGTATATTTTTAGATTTAGCATATTATATTATGTGAATCACAAAAAAGGTACTTTCATGGCTGTTTTATGGGACATTGCAATCTCTCATGAAAAGCTGCCGACTTATCATCCGACTGAGTTTGAACTGAGTCACCAACATGAATTTCGCTTTTACCGCGGATCTCCATGCAAATAATGGAATATGTTGTACGTTATGCTTCAATGGGATTCAAATTCATATGTTAAATGAGTAACACCCTAGAGCAAGTGTCGTCTCTCATCTACTGACAAAGGTTAAAACTCAATCTTTCGTTGTCTTTCACTAGTAAAAAATAAATAAAATAAATAAATAAAACTAATATGATACAAAATAAAAAAAAAATAGCATAGCTTTATGAATTGCATAAAATCCCAGCTACATTAAGAAACCGCATTAAATATTTTAGTAAAAGTATTCAGAAAGCTGTTAATGAAAATGTCATTAGCAATGAATTTAAAATATGCTATTTTGAAAAAAATACGTCAAATCTTAGTTTTTGGCTGAGAGGTTTTATTTACTTGCATTACACAGCAATACAGTATCTATTTGAAGGTTAATTTCATAAATGCTAGTATTAATAGTAATAATTATAATATTAGTTCTTATATGTTTCTTATAAAACATGCAAAATTAGTTATACATTGTCTTAACTTCAATAAAAATTTATTTTATCAATTAGACATTAATGGTTTTGTGTTGAATGTTACTCTAAATATAAGTATACAGAGATATGTTTCATGCTTTTTTTTTTTACTCTTTGAGTTTCACTGAAATATGTGGTTTGATTGTGTATGTTATTTATCATATGTTTATCTTGTGTTGAAAGTAACTTTCTATGATATTCGAAATCCATTTAGTCTGTTACAGGTCGTGCATGTTATGTACTTTATATTCAAATTAACAAATAACTAAAAGCCAACCCATAATTGAAAGCAAAATCTTATGAATCTCAAATTTTCTGATTTAATGCTTCAAAAATGTTTAATCTCTCATTTTACAAAATCACAATAAAGTTAATAGAGCTTATAAACTTCATATTTGCTTATATATTATGCGATAATAAAATCAATAATAATAAATGAAATCTATATAATGTATAGGAAAAAATTGAAACAGAATATTTATGGTCTGTGTATTACAATGCACTTCAAATCTCCTTAGTAAAATATATTTATTTTACATGTCATTTCGAAACTGCACAATGATAAATACATCTATATCATTACAATTCTCCCTGGACGAAAGATACATTGTACTGTAAATTATTACATTTCAAATACCGAATATCAGGCAGATATCTGCTAAAACATTGCTTTGGATTACACGTGCAAAATTTTAAATCAATAGGATATACTAGGAAATTGAAATTAATCTAATGTTGAGATTTCAGAAATTCCTAGTACATGAAAACTGTCATTTTTGTACAGTTTTTTTAATTAAAAAAGGAAATCCTAAAGGACTTAAATAGCTAGAATTTTTACATATGAGAATATTGTTTTTTGAATCTTTGACATGAAGGACATTGTTGATAACTCTATGTATATGTGATGTCTTAGAAAATTTTTCGAATATTTCGCATAAGATATAGACTGAATTAATAAACAGTAGATAAACATAATTTTGTTATGAACATTTATTAGTATTTTATAACTAATAAAATATTTCTCATATGGATTCAAACGCATTAAGCTATTTATATTTTCAAATGTGTTAAAATTCAAAAATTGCAATTAAAATTGCCATTGGAGCTAATAAGATGAGGAGGTAAATTTAATTTTTCTTAATTAGGAACCCCGTAGCTTTATGACGTAAGCATCTTAATTTTTACTATGAGGATACCATTTCAATGACAAAAAAGTGTAGCCAGCAGTAATTTTCAAGATTTTGTTGCTGTAACCGTAACAGGAAGATATGGTCTATTTTTTCTCCTTCAGCGTAAATTTTATAATATATTCATTACATTTTCGTTCTGTTCTCTCCCACTTAACGTTACTGTAGGTTCATATATCGGCAAAGTGTACTTATAATTTCCTTTTATATTATACGCATTCAAAACTCAATTTCATTGGGTTTTTTTAATTGCTTATATATATATATATATATATATATATATATATATATATATATATATATATATATATATATATATATATATATATATATATATATATATATATATATATATATATATATATATATATATGTGTGTGTGTGTTTCTCGAGAAGGTATCAACAATTAATTGAAATTGTATAAAATAAATTTACATTTACATTTATCACACTGCTTAGTATCCTAATGCGCATATTGAGTGTTATTTATATGAAAATGTTCCTAGTATTTTGTTAGCAATACTAATATTTAATGTCATTTACTTAAAAAAATATTTTTAGTGTACAATTAAATATTTTTTAAAAAAAATAATTTACGGCAACGTCCCATCTTACAAGTTAAATAATATTTTTAAAAGTCAGTGATGAAAATCTAATTATCTCTCCAGAGTCAGAAAAGAAACTGTTAGATTCATATCAAAAACCTTAAAACAATAGGGGCTATTGTAGAACGTCACTCGATTTCACTCTCATTTAAGCAAGGGCAAAATAATGTAGTATGTCATTATTGAAAACTGAATCCATCATATAATTTAAGCTACTTTTGCTGTTACTGTTCCAATTAAAATGGATCAAAAATAATTTAGTAAGGAGAAATAATAAAAAATTATTAAGCTGCAACTGAAAACATTGTTGGGAAACGTTGGTTCACTGTCCAAACCAGAATGAGGGATCCCAAAGCATCTGGGGATATTTTTAGCAAAGCCTGCTGTAAATGGCCAAGTTTTTTGAATGATTGAGATGCTAGAAAATTAACGAGGAAAGAAAAGTTAAATGGAAATTATTTGCTCCCAAATTAATGGAATATGTTGTTACAACAACTAATTATAATTTTAATGCAGAAACAGTTCGAAAAAATTTCCAATCTGAAATAATTCATGAAATAGTTCCATGAAGAAAATTACTCATATCCAGAGAAGATAAAAAGGAAAGACTGAACTATGCTAGTGAATATATCCATTTGAATTTGGATTTGGGGAAAACTGTCCTCTTACTATATGAAATAAATATAATTCTTTCGGAAGTGATGCAAGTGGTAAAATATGCTGGTATAGAAATGAATCATTGAAACTCATAAATGTCATTCTATCAGTGAAGCATGTTGGAGAGTACTTAGTACAGTATTCAAATTATTCATTTAATTTTAATTTGATTCAATTTTTATTCATCTATCTTACATTGCTTTATCTTATATATATATATATATATATATATATACAGGATAATTATAATTAAAGTTAAAGTTTCAAAACGCTGTAAAAAAGGACAACTGATCAGAATGATGCCAAATTTGAAAGGAATATTATTGAAGAAGAGGGAAAACATATGGCATAAAAAAAAAATTGTTCCAAATTTTAGCAACAGAGGGCGCTGAAAGCTTCAGATTATGTAAATAAAAATACCTGTCATGCGTACGACTCATTTCAGTTGTTATAAAAACCTCCGGATACACAGATTTTCCTCGTCTTGCATCTGAAAAGTGCTCCATTACTGTCTTATTGATGGACCGCGCTCTGCTTGTAAAACTTTTTTACAAGAACAATGACTGTGCACTAATAGCTCTGCAGAAGTTCCAGACATTCAAGGGTATTAAAAAAGGCGTTGGACTGATGATTGTCATTGGTCTGGAGAAAATGATTGAGAAATTTGAAAAGACAGGTTCTTTTGATGTGCAATCTGATAGAGGGGTGGGAGGCATTGATTCGACTCTCGTTGAAGAAGTGGCAACAGCAGTTTAGGTGGAATCGAACAATGGTTTGCAACCTTGCAGTGCACGGGGAATTGCCAGAACATTTGACAGGCTTGTGAGCACGGTGCATAAAGTTCTGCAAACATCCTTCATTGCTATCCTTACAAAATTTGCCTTGTGTAGGAGTTGTTTCCTTCTAACCTGTGAACAAGAGAGACTTTTGCTTTGAATTTCTTGCACGCATGGAAGTGGACAATGAATGGTCGTGAAATATTATGTGGACAGACGAATCCCATTTCCATTTGCAGGATATGTCAATGCACAGAATTGCCGAATATGAGAAACAGAAAATGCACTCTTAACTCAACCGGTACCACTTCTTCCTGCAAAGATCACTGTGTGAAGCGGGTTTATGGCATCATTTATCATAGGGCTATATCTTTTCGAGGAGAAGGGTGCTATCGGCTTGTTACCGTTACCGTCACTGGTCAGCGCTATGAGTGTCTTTTGCTCATTCACTCATTCCAGATCTTCAACAGCGTGGATTTGTGCCTGGGAACATTTTTATGCAAGAATGGCTCTCCTCCACACATTGCAAATCCTGTGAAGCAACTACTGAACTCTCATTTCGGAAATGCTAGAATTATCAACCGTCATTTATCTACAGCCTGGCCGCTTTGATCACTTGATTTTAATACGCGTGACTTCTGGCTGTGGGGCTATCTGAAAGATGCTGTGTTCAGTGCTCTGGTTACGCACGTAACTGAACTGAAGGCACGCATTGCAAAACACATTCTGAACGTGAATCCAGAGACACTTCGATCAGTTGTGAACATGCTGCTTCTCGATTTCATCTTGTTACTCACAACGATGTACAGCATATTGAACATGTTTTTCGTCAGTCTCACGAAATTTAAAAATTGATTTGATGGATGCTTTTTAAGCAGTTTTTGGCCTCAGGACAGTTAAAAACCGATTTTGCCCATCCGATGTGATATGACCTTGCCGTGATGAATGGGCTTACGTGATCAAAAATATCACACCTATGCAGTCATGCACACTAAACAGTACAGTTGTTTTAAGGTGTAACTTACACCTTAGTTGTTGTCTTACGATTCATTTGTCATTTGAAATCGAACCCTTTTAAATTATGATGCTTACAGCGCCATCTGTTGCTAAAATGTGGAATTTTTTTCTTATGTCATACGTTTTCTCTTACCTTCAATAATATTCTGATCAAATTTGAAGTCATTCTGATCAGTCGTTCTTTGTTTACAGCGTTTTGAAACCTTAACTTTAATTATAATCACCCTGTTTATATATATATATATATATATATATATATATATATAAAATATAT
>BMAW01082463.1:161515-187419 GCA_019974015.1 Nephila pilipes
AGGAGGAATGCGTATTATTTCTTCTCAAAATGTTTGATGAACTAATCTACCCCAACGTTACTAGTGGCGTGACATTTTAGCAATCCAGTCAAATTATCTAAAATGTTTAATTTATCTGATTGGAAGATATCAAGCTAATACACAGACTTTTAGAAAATAACAAATGTTTGTCAACTAATGATGATGTTAGAGATTCATCATTTGAGCCAGAAGACATACATGATACATATTCTACGTAAGAAGGTAGTGAAGTTGAACTGGATCTTTTTGAGATTTATAATTAACTTAGCATTTAAGAGCATTTTTAACTTAACAATTAAAATATTATGTACTTAAAAAAGGCTTTTAACTATCCTAAATAATCAACGAATTCATAGGATTTAACGTTCACACTGACATCAGTATTTTTCAAAAATTCTACCATTGGATTAATTAACCTTTCAGTGAAGCATTTACGTAAAATTAAGAACAATTGCCTAACAACATTGTATACAATGAATTCAATAATTAAAATAATTTAACAAGTTATCAATGACCTTTTACTTAAATGTAATTTTTAAAAACACCAATAATAATAATGATTAAAAATAGCAAATTATTTATTCAAAATAAACTAAATATTCAAAGATGTTATTAATTCATTGTTTCTTTCAAAAGGGCTCAAATAAAATGTCACTTGATTAAAATAATACACTGTTACTCTGTAGTGCATTTATGCTGTATGTAGTATAAAAAACACTTTTACTCCCCATAGTATATATTTAACTGAATGAAATCGAAAAGCAATGCTTTTTTGTTAAGATAAGTTTTATCATAATGTTTTTATTTTATTTTCAGTTTCCCATAGAGACCTTTAAATATTATAACTAAATACGTCTGCCTTAAGACAAAACTCTAAATTGGTTGTGATCATTTGAAAATAGTATCAGAAAAAATAAAAGAATATTAGAAAGAATAGAATTGAGACTAAGACTCTTAGACAGAATTAAAAGTGTTAGAATTACTATTTTAAGAACAGTATTAGAATTAGAATATCTTTAGACAAAAATAAATATTTTTCTACATGTGAAGTTATAAAAAAATAACTTTTAGATAAAAGTAGATCACTAATCACTCACACATAAAATTAATGTCTTCAAATAAATTTAAAGTTCTATATTTCAAAATGATATTGTATTTAATATAAATATTAGTTTTGTTTCCTCTTTATTTACGACCTGCTCTCTTTTCCTTATTTAAATAACACATCGATGTTATTTTAAAGAGCATGAATTGTTGAGCAGCTTTTTAATTGTTTTCAGAAACTCACATCATTCTATGAATATTTCAAAATATATGCATTAACAATGTGCTATGTGTACAAATTATTAAAATAAATAAACTTTCGAATTGTTCATTGATTTAATTCATTTAATTAGTATAATAAACATCGCAGTTTCCTTTGAACAAATTAAGAAAATTCCTACAAGGAATAAAAGGCTACTTGAGCATCACAATCATTTTTAATTTAGAATAGTCTTACAGTTTAAAATAACTTTCATATTATTTACTAATTTAGACACCAAAGCGGCTATTGTCTTAATTAATATATAAATTAGTAATCCGACCATTTTTCAAACTAAAATGTGAAATGCACGTTATTTGTTTTCATTTTATGACAGCAATAATTCCATTTAGCTTAAAATATATTCAATTTAATAATTTATTAGATTAATAATATTGTCTGTATTTCTTTAATTTGGATATATTAAAGGAATATTATTGCCCACTTCAATGTCTTGTTATTTTTTCCTTTAATATTAATATTTAATTGAATACATGAATAATTATTTTTAATAAATTAACCCCTTTGGTAGCTAAAGCTGTTCTTTGCAACACTTAGCACAGATTTTTTTTTCATTTTCTACAAATTACTAAGTATGTCATAGATCTTTAAAATTAATGTGGATTTAAAATTCAGATTCAAGTGCTACTCTTAATTTTTTATTTTCGTTAGATAGAATAAAATGAAGTTTATATTCTTCTTTTAAATTATATAATTCCCGGCAAAGTTAACTTCTAAGTAATTAATTTATGTTAGTTACAATACTTATTCAAGCACATTATACCATAATACATACTAAATGGAATAATCATTTATATCCAATAGAATATGTGCAAGATTATGCTCTTCAACTTATATACAAATAATTTAAAAGAATATTTCCAATGAAATATTCTTACATTTAGTTTTGCGTCCTTGCAATGAAATCCATATATCCTTAAAATGTCCTCTGTAAAGGTATTTTCTTTTGCTTCTAAGTTTTTTTCTTCCGGACACATTCTGAACATATATTTCCATTCCTCTACCACTGACCTCAATTTCGACGTTAACTCGGCGTTTCTAAGCCTTTCATGATTGAGGCCTAATTTTTGATCATAATTTTCATTGCCATCTCCCTTGTCTCACACAATAAAAATACATATTATAATAATATATTTTAAGCATTTTGACAGTAAAGCTACACTACAACCTCAAATACATACTATAATATAGCATTTTAAGCATTTTGACGTTAAAGTTACTCTGCAACCAACCCGTTCACTCCTAGCTTATCACATGCGATACGCTCGCATTTGCTCTCCTGTGCCCTGCGTATCACATTAGATAAGCTCCGAGAATACCTGCTGCAGATCAACGTATGTAATGATATGATTCAAAGGGTGCAATTGCTTTCGGATTGCTTTTATCTTTCTTGCTTGCTTCTTAGAAGTTCGAATGAGAATTTATGAATGTTTATAGAAGTTAGGCTTTTGATAACATATGCTCTCAGTTGTTAACTAACTAATGAATGAATCTGATAGAAATGATCCAACTCTGTACATAGCCATTAAAGGATAAAAAAAGACGAAAAGGTTCTGATCTTTGCTCAAAATCTAGAGTCAAAAGTTGACAAAATATGTGCGCAAGACATGTGACGTTGGACTATGTATTGAAGAATTTTTTTTTAGATAAAAAATACCAAACAGCGAAATAAGATTCATTTTTGTAAAAAATGAATTTTTTGAAATAAGATTCATCTTTAAATCTATCCAACGCCAGACTCAGAATTTAAAAATGTTATAGTTCATTCCTTTTTATGGTTCATTTCTCCCATTTATTTACAATTTTTTTCATACCTAAATTTATACTTTTGCATAATTTGTGGTTTATCTTCTTGAAATTTTTTCTTGCTTTTAAGGAATTCAATTCTCATTCTTAAAAGTGTGTCAGATGATATAATATGTTTTACTTATTTTTGCATTTAAAAATATATATTCATTTCTCTGACATAATCTTAAAAAAAATTATCTATGTAGAAAATCATTATAACATAAAGGAATTCTATTATGCTGATATAGTTTATATATTTTCCACTATTTTATTATTTTGATAAAACAATATTTTAATTATATATATATATATATATATATATATGGGGTGTATGGGGGTGTATGTGTATGTGTGTGTGCGTGCATGTATATGCATATGTATTTAATTCGAATAATATTCATTTATTCTTAAACATTAAAATGTTAATTAGTCATTCAGAGTTATTTAACTTTATTTGAGTCAAATAACAAATTTACGTCTTATATTCATTCAAATCTTATTCACATTAATTAAGATTTAATAAACTACGATTCATTTCTTGGTTACACATAGCATGAAAACAAATCTTTAATGAAAGCATTAGATTGCTGTTTCCATGCTCAAAATAAGAATAAGATAAAAAGAAGCTATTAGTGCTTCGAAATATTGTTTAAACGTATTTTATTGGAAACAAATATTATACAAATATAACACACAATTGAATTTTATGTAACTAAAAACGTGAAATTTATCCTTAGCTTAATGTTAAAAACTTTATATAAGGTGTTGCTTGTACGTGGTACAAATTTTTCTAAAATGTATTTTCTTCTTTTCAAACTCGCAGAAACTTTTCCAATAAGTATAAAACATATTAATAATTTTATATATCAAGTGTAGTAAAATTAAATATAAAGCAAATAGAATGATTTATGTGAACTGTTTTTTGATAATTGTTAATCGATCGTAATTCATAGTTGGAAAAATAAATTTATTATTTTATTCGTTATTTGTGTTTAATCATTTCTTAAAAAATATTAATGCATATAGATAAAGCAATATAAAAGCATATTAAATTCTGAAGTTAATCAATTACATAGATAAAAAAATCCACAGCCATTAATTTTTTTTTCGAAGTGACTTTTATAATACTTTGCTTTGTAATCTAATCCTTTATCCAAGAAAGTGATTTCATTCCACCTAACTCATAGATATTTCTCTTTTAAGACCATCATAAATATAAAAAGCTAATTTTTTTGTCTCTGAGTTTTTGTCGAGGAAATTTTACGTGTATTAAACTTTAAGAACATGCTTAGAGTGATGAAATTGCTGTCTTTTGAACAAAAAGCAAACATTAAAATCAGTAAATCTTACAAGACCACTTTACATTTAGAATTTTTCACGTACCGCTATGTAATAAAATCACCACTACCCGTATTTTTACTGCTCATCAAATATTTTATGCTCTCCTTTGTGGAATTGCCTCTATTAACTCAGAAAGTAACTGAACTTTAGTTCACATGCTATTATATTTTCAAGTATAAAGTTATGATAAGTCTCTAATAGAATATTTCGAGTTATGTTTAACACGTGCTGAAATATTTTTCGATCAAAAACATTACTTAACTACTCATTAATAATATTCAACGTATTATTTAATTTATCATCTAGATTACGATATAAAATCTGAATCACTAATTCAATGCTATTCTTACCTAGAATATTTCTTTACAATTCATTAATAAATTAAATATTGAAGATTTATTTACCAGAAGTAAAATAACATATGTTTCTTTTCCGAAGCATATAACTTCATTCAAAGCTTAAAATAAGAAAGTTTTTATATATATTAAATTTGTTTCATTCATGACGAAATGCTACAGTCGATAGTGCCCATTCGCTTAACATCACTTTACTGTGGTATAAATAAGTCACGATCGATCGTGTTTTTCTTATCATATCCTGATAAAAATCAATCGAATGATAATATATCAATATAATTTAACTGATAAGTTTAAATGTACTTTACATTTTTATTAAAAGAGTGTAAATATCATCTTGAATTAAGACCATGACTTTAATTGATCATATATTTTATCATTTAAGCCATCCATGTGTACTTTTGAGACATTCAAAAGATCCTTAAATCCAGGGAAATATGCACAACATAAATAAAATTGAAAAACACTATCATTTTTATAGCTAAGATTCTCAGCAATTTTAAAGTTCGTGTCATTTTTAGCCACTTCACGTCTGTTCTATTCAAATAAAATTAAAGAAAAAACAATTACTCCACACACAAACAGTCTGAAAACGGTTAAAGATCGAGATTATTTTCCTAACAATTAGGAAAATAATCCCTGCAGTAAATAAAGTACTAGTTTTCTGTAAATATTACTTTGCATTACAAGAAGAAATAAAGGGAATTTTCTTATTTTCTTAACTTTTTGACTTGCAAATGTTTAATCAAAAAGGATTCGGCACCTTCTATATACGTCTTAAGATCTTCATATAGTTCATCTGCATTTTATGACAAAAAACATGTTTTATTATTTAAAAACAAGTTAAACAACTTTGTAGGTAATTCATCAATGATGCATGTTAGAAACGAAAAAAAATTAAAATTTACAATTTTGTACCAAAACTTCGTTTTATTGAATAGTTCTAAATTCTCTATTGTATATTTCTAACTTGTTTTATGAAATTATTTGAAATTTATTACTGATTAGCTATAAATAAAAGCAAGCTTAAATCTGTATATATATATATATATATATGTTAAATTATAAATAAAATAATTTATAAATATGTCGTATTCATTTGCATTACTTAAATAGTTATATACGAATTAATATCACAAAAGTGGAAAATAAGTTGTACATATTTGTTCTCCTTACAATTTACCAACCACTGCTTAATTTCTTAGTATTAATGGAATAGAATTTTTTTTAAAATTAATTTCGGATCAAAACAAAATAAGTTCAATTCCTAAAGCTACTTTTGAACTTGAGTATAAGTTAAATGACTTAGGATATTTATGCATCTGCTTTTTTACTTGTAACCCGATTTTCAAAGGGTAAACTCTTTTTGCAGTTAAAAGCTACATTTCTTCTCTATGCAATAAATTTGGTTCCTTTATTTACAGGCATAAGAGATGTTCTAAGGAGTGAAAAAGATGACCACCCACATAGAAAGGAAGATCAAACAGCTATACCTCATTACAACCGACTTGCCATTTGTGACTTTTATCTTTTCACAAAAATGAAAGAACCCTTCGAGGGATATTACTTTTGTTTTGACAACTAGGTGAATGCTGCAATGAAGTCCTGGTGCCATCAACAACCAAAGGATTTCTGGACTTTTCACCCGATGGTGCTAATACGAGAGAAACGGACTGGAGCTTTGTGAAAAACTATTGAATAATATATTGCATAGAGAATGTATGTGACGCTCAAATTTATAACACATTCAGCTCCAATCAAAATTGTGAAATCAGGCAGCAAATTGTAAAAAATACTTTGGCAATGGAGGCATTATTTTTCAATAAAACCTGGTAATACTATTCTCGTTCAGATCTTAAAATGACTTTACAGGATTTGGCAGTATTTGGGTAAGGCACAGGTACAAGACTTTAAACTTCCTTTCAGACTCATCTGGAATGTAAGGCAAAATAGCCACTAAAGGGTACTGGATCTCTCTAGAACATTACAATCAACTTCAATAAGAAAATACAAGGAAAAAGAAATTAATGGTCTACAACGATGTTTCAAAGAAGAAGAAAATATATTTCCAATCTCAAAATAATGATATATATTTCTTGAATTTGCTTAAGACGTTTCAAGTCTCATAGCTCAAAGAATAGTTGGTAATTTGATGTTATTCCGTTATTCCATCATAGAAAGATAGGCAACAAATAAAAAGAAATAGTTACAATGTTATTATATTGGACTGTTATGAAAAAATCGGTAAAATCATCTACTTAAAGTTTACTTCTTAAAGATCAAAGTATTTATTTTCATGAATAATTCTAAATTCATAATTAGGAAATTAATAAAACCCTATTTACTACAATTCCTATGTGTGATTAAAATATCTAAATAAACTAAATTCCATTATATAAGGAATTATCTTTCTAAGAAATGATATTATGTTCCATTTCAAAAGCTCTAGCTAAAGAGACTATTGTATATATTTTTCATGAAATCAAATGTATTATACTACATATTACGAATAATTAGAGAAATTACTCAAATATGAGCAATTTTCAGGAAATAAAGGGTGCTGATGTAAGCATATTGATAAAAATATGTTCCAGTCTCCCTCCACATAATCATTTAGTAATACTATAAGAGAAGAAACAGTTGACAGAATAATTTTTCTCGTAATGCTAAATTGAAAAACTTTTGTTTTAATACAACGTTCCAAAATTTCCACAGAGACAGTGAAGTTGACAATCAACGAAATCTAATAAAAGGAAATAATGTAGAAGCAGCTGAAAAGAGATTTAGAACGCACTTTGTGAAAATGAATCATTTTGAAAAATTTGATTAGCTTGCCTTGTTTTGAAAGAGTGGTACAAACGGGAAATTGAAAAGAATAATGAATTAGTATATTAACGAAAATTGTATGAGTTTGAAAATTCTTACACGTTTGATGGTACTTTTTCAAAAAATTTCAATATTCATTTAACAATTTACTGCTCCAGAGAAAAGTTACAATTTCATACGAAATGAAATTAAGCCTTTTTAACTACATATATTTGTGTATACTATTGAATTTGCAATCCATAATTTTTCAGTGAAGAAATTACTCCGATTTTAATATTACAGTAGTTTGCTCTTAATATGATCAAAAAATCTGAATCAATCCAAATATTTTTAAAACAGATTAAGTATTTCGCTGCCTATTTTTGAATAATACCTTTATTCCGTTTTTTTAAACATTAAAAATTACATATTTACATGTAAAATGTTCTATAATTTTACAAATTTAAGTGATTTAATGGATAAATGTGCTATCGCAACGTGATTTTTTTTATGTGTTTTAGGAATGAGATCAGTTATTTAATAATAAAAGTAGACATCCTTCAAAATAAGGGCAACACATTACATATTTCTTTAATATCTAGGTGAGATATAATATCATTTTTTATTTTCAAACTCTTGTTATGATTATTTAAAAAACTTATTAGGATTGATCTCTGTTATTTAGTAATATGTGATTGATTTGGTTTGCTATTATTAACGTCTCACTAGAAGCAACACGAAGGCTGTTGGCAACAGGCCTCGTAATTTTTAACCTCGTTCAAGCGACGAGAAAGATACCTGAACTGTTCCCTCCTTCTCCAAACTTCCATACCATGTCATGGGGAGGATTTGGAGCCTCGAGAGATTTAACATGAATCAGTCCTGTTATATTGGCGGGTCTTTTGTGGTATCAGGATAGATAGAAACAACGTAGGCCGCGAGTCATAACCATGACCACTAGACTACGGTAGCCACTTAGTTCTAAACGAAGGCATGCTTTAAAATAAGCTCTACATTACATATTTCCTTAATATCTAGATGAGGTATGAAGTCAAATTTTCATTTCCAAAAACATTTTATAATTGAGTTTGAATTTGATTTATATTGTGGTGGCCCACCTTTAATCGCTTGCCACCTTCTCACCAAGCTATGAGACGATATGATTCACTAACAATTCTCATCTTTCCATGTGACGGAACATTAGAACAACTCATTTCTTCATGCACAGATTATGCAGATTTCAAATAATACGCGTATAAAAAGGAGGTTTATAATGTCCCTATTCATTCCTAGGTGTGAAGATTTCAAGGGGATTCAGCATCCTCTAGGTATGGCGAGCAGATCGTTAGGGGCAAAATATCTCAAAAATTGCATAACTTTTGAAGTTGTAATACAGGCAGAAATTCGCATTTATTGTCTGTGAAAAAAGTTAAATAAAATATTAAGAACGAAATAAGGAAAAAAAATAATAAATTAATACAGTGATAACGCGGAAATGCATATAATGGAAAAGAAGCTATTGTGATTATTTATTAATGTATCAAACTGAGAAGCAACACGAGAGCTGCTATAGTTGAACCTCCAAATTTTGAGCCTCGGTCAAGTGACGAGAATTTTATTGAGCTAGCACCTCCCACTTTTAACTTCCATACCAAGTCATCATGAGGATTTAAAATCTCGAGACTTTTAAGATGTTTGAGTCTCGTAACGCTATGGGTCTCCTGTGGCAACAGGTTCTGCGACTCAATTGAAACACTTATTCGCAATCATTACCACTAGGCTGCCAAAAATCAGGAAAAATTAAGTACATCCTCTGAGAACTAATCTGAATTGTAATTCTACGTACAAAAATAGCAAGGAAATATAATTTATTATTTGTTTTTATATGTATACTTATGTACGAGATCCAAATTTGATAAGAATAATTAATTAGAAAAATGTACATTTCTATTACATAATATGCAAATACACAATTTTCAGTAATATTTAAAATGTCAATTTTCTCGAAATTGCTTCATTTATTACTAAGTTTGTCATATTATAGTTGAATGATTAATTTGGAAATTAAAATTTTGATGATTCTATTGAGTTTCTGCAAAATTCCAGTGCAAAGAATCTGTATTCGAATTTTTTTAGCTAAACTAAATTATTCAATATCTTTTAAAAACATAAATTTTGAAGTTGGCTTATAAAAAAAGTGCATATTGTTTGATAAAAAAAAACATTGCAAAGTAATATTATTATACCCGTTTACCTATGAAATACTTTTAACAATAAATGATTCAAACAATGAAGCATTTTTAAAGCAATGATTTAATTCTTTTAAAAGAGAGGAAAATTTAAATTCCACAGGTTTTAAAGAATATACTATGATATAATTTTAAGCTCTAGGCACATGCATTATAGTCTATGAATTATTAAACAGTTATACTCAAATGTCTCCTTTTTAGAATGAGATGATTTTTATTTTTCTATTACATAAATCAGACATTTACTTTGTTTATTGAACTATTACTGAATATAAAGTATCTTTATAGAAAGTGCGCTAAACAAATTTATTTTTGTGAAAAAAATTCGATTAGAAGACGAACTCCCTTTAGAATGTTTATTATGTATTTTATTGTAACAAGACTATATCCAATAAATAAGGATTTGTAAAAATTAAATTGATTTCTTCATATAAAGAAAATAAATAAACTTACGTTTAAGCATCCTCCCTCATTTTTCTTTGTTCGAAAATCACTTAAACGAAATAGTGTATCAAAATGGGCTTTACATACTTCCATGATTAGAAATGAAATGGAAATTCAATTTTGAGTCTTATGCAAATCCTTTATTTTCTTTTGAAATTGTATTTCTATGCAATGAAAAAATGAGTTCCGAGGTTTTATTCTTAATCATTTCTCTAAGGTTACAACAGTCTTATCAAAATTGTAATCTTGTTTATTGAACATTTTCCAATTTCTTATTTATGCCCAACGTAACTTTATTTTACTTTAAATATGTACAAGTTTGAATACTTTTTCATATATCTCAGATAGATTGAATTGCTATGATTTATATTTAAGAAAAATATAGTTCGCTATCAGAATTACAAAAGATCGCATTATCATGGGAACTTATAAAAATTAATTTGAAAAAACATTTTCACTTTAAAACTATTTCCTAAAATGTTTATCTTCAGATATTTGACAAATATATAAAATATTTAAAGGTAAAAAATCCAATTACTGTTTTGAAGGGGCATATAAAGATATAAAGAAGTTTGTTTTGAACTATCCTCAAATGAAATATAAATAGTGAATCTATTGAAGAGATTTTTAAAATTTAAAATACATTTTTGAAGCGTTTTTATAAGTTCATTTTCTCGTTTCGAAATCTTAAAAATCTGATTCAGAGTAGCCTTTGAAAGGTTTTTTTTTTCTTTTTCTCCCCTTCAAATCTTGATTAATCATTCAAACGTTCAAAACGTGATTCAATTATCTATAAACTTACTATAATATTGAATAGTACGAGATTTCTTCATGAAACTTAAAACTATTAAAAGCATAATTATCATACTTTTTTGTTCATTTTAATGATTATTTCAGATCATATTTCTGTTAAATTTTCTATTTTAAATAGATTTTAATGGAATAATTCTTTATGTCAAAAATTATATCTTCGAGATATATTATGAAACATAAGAAAAAAGTAGCTAAAAGTATTATATTAGGAGGAAGATGATATGTCAGTGATAATAGTTTATATTTCTTAACTCTATAAAAAATTAATAATTAAGTCTTGTAAAATAAATATATTGAGTTAAGATAACAAAGACATAAAATTAAATATTAATTTTAGGAAATAGTATATTTAAAGAGAAATTAGTTTTGTTTGTTAGCAGTTCTTTCAAACAAGAACAGCCAATTACCCTATTTATGATTGCAGTTTTGAACATGGCAATGTACCTATATACATATAGTTAACTAAAAGTATTAAAAGAGTTTGAAGAATCAGAAATGATTATTCCTTGAAAGACGAATAGTAAATTGCATGCACTCTAGTCAAAGAAATAGTGGATCTAACAGTAGTAATTAAATATTTTGCAAAATATACTAAATAATGAAATACTTTGATTATAAATATAGACGTTTTCGAACAAGAACACAAATTAAACGCTTGAGAATGTAAATAATGATATGGTCATCATCACCATTATTATTACTGTACTCATCTTCTCTTTCATCAACTTTGGCTTAGAGTGTTCCTTCTACCATGATTGACTAACCAGAGCTAGACACTTCTAATAATGTTGAACCTCAGTCAGATGACGAGGTCAACATCTGAGATGGAACTTTACTCTTCACATCCACATCCCACCAGTGTGAGAACTTTCTTGTTATTTTCACTTAGAAATTACCAATTAATACTCAAAATTGTATGCAGTAGGGTTATCCAAACTGTACTATCAGTCAAAATTCAAAATCTGATGTAGCTCATATACTCTGCCTCCTTCATCGGTGGTTTGCTGTCTTTGGTCTGATTCTTCAAATAAAAATAATAACTCGTAGCATTGGACTTGTTTACATATACGTGTACTAACTCATACATTCTTAGCTACATTTGTTTAGCGACGAAACACCAATCGTTCAAATTGAACAAAAATAAAGTTAATTCAAATACTTATAAAATTAATAACTAGTTGATAATTGAAAAGGAATCTAGTGATGAAGAACTACGAGTGTCCATTGAGACATGAATGTGAGCAAGATTCAAATATCCAAACGAATTTCCACAAAGAACCATGATTATTTTGGAGGGGTGAGAGCTATGAATCTGTAGGAGAGAGATACCATCTATTGGAGCAAGATGAACTATATTGATTCAGTACGAGTTCAGCAGGTTTAGGCCGTCAGTGGAGAGACGATAATCCATACAAATCTAGGAGAGGAGTAAGACAGTAGGCGGATTAGATTGATAAGGCAATCACTCCTTTTTCGCTTCTGCTGGTGTGTTAGATAGCTAAACGGGTATGAATATTACTACTGTAAGTGTGAGCGAAGAATATTAATAATTTGCATAATAGTGCTCTTGCAGAAATTAGTTTTTCTAAAGTGTCACCTCATGGCAAAATGAAAACCATAGTAAGAAGGCAGAAGTAGTAAAAGGAGAGCTGTTACAAACTGATCAATAAGTGAAAAATATTAAATAAGGATTAATTGAAAAAATTAATAGGTGAACAGACAAAATATGTTTTATTTATTTTGCATTATTAGTGCGTAATGTCCGATGCATGGACATTGGTACTTGTATATTTTAAAAAGGAACATGTTCAAAACACACCCCTTCGGTAGAGACGCCTAGAAATGGCTGACTGCCCTTATTCAACTGTGTACTCACGGAAATACAAACATCATTATTATAGGCAATTAAATCACTTCCTGTCCAAACTTTAACTCAATATACCATCTTCATTTGGTCTTATAGGAAGATATCTGAACGTGTCAGATCTGACAATCATTATGATCATAAAACAGGATCACTGCATCGAATTTAGCAATTTCAGTAATACATATCTAGCCAATCACGTGTAGGGTAAGCTTAAATGACCAGGATGGAACCACATGTATGCATATGCAGTACTGAAATTAATTTTAAAAGTTAGTTTGTCAAAGAAAAATATCTAGTAATAATATATAACAAACATTCGAGCAGAAAATATGGTCCAATCAGACGATTGCCTATTGTACTTGTACATGCTTTTACAGGTCAACAGACCCAATATCACAGCTGCTGGATTGCTGGAGAGAGGATTGGATTCTGACGAGATATGCTTGTAGTGACTGTAATCACACCATTGAATGTAATGTCCATACGAAATGGGACTTATATATTCTTCTTCATCGATACTCAAGAGGCATTAAATGTAAGCATTGGCGTCTTCCCACTATTGCAATACGAACAATTTTTCATTGAATTTCCAACAGATACGAACCTTACATGGTTGTTAGTGATATGGAAACTAGGATAACACAATCTTATTGGATAGCCTCAACGGTAACACATTGCATAGTAATGGCTTAACGACCATACAGGAATGGTAGGAACACTCACAAAAATTCCAAATTCTCCAGATATTAATGCTAGTGTGTAAATTAGCTCCTACAGAAGGAGATGCAATCAATATGTACACCAAAGATTTATAGCGGGGAACATAAAAATTTAGGGTGTGAAAATATTACCATCTCACACGTTCAGAAATATGCAGAATCCCTTATCTGTAATATTTCTACAGTTACTTGTAAAAAAGAGCAAGGGAAGTGGAATTGAATAGTTGTGCTGAATAATTTTTATTTAATGAGTATTCAGGCCTAATAAATATTTTTAAAATTTTATATTTCATTACATATTTTAATTTTCTTATAAATATAATTAAGATTGATGCCTTTATTTTGAATTTTATCCATCTTTTCTAGGAATTCCTAAAGTGCCCACCTCCTATAAATAATCTTTTCAATAGATTGTAAGTAGTTATGTTGTTAAAAGTTAAGAACACTTTATAATTACAGAAAAATTTACTTAAAATTGTATTAGGAAAATTAATAATGTTTGCCCCTCACCGATTTAATGAATGGAATATTATGAAAGCAAGATAATGTAAATTTCTTAATTTTACAAAATTTTACAATGAATACTATTTACTTTAAGCTATAATTATACTTTATTCGGCGTATGTAATTCAGTTGTATATCAAAATGATATTTAATCCTCACTTCAGCCTAAAATGAAAGAGCTCTGCTAAAGATGAATTAAGAGAAAACCCTTCATTTATGTTACGTTACGTTATGTTCCTTACACGTTATGTTGTGATCATATTCTCAGAAGAAAATCTGTAAAATTTAGAACTGCTTACAAATAACGCATTAATTTTTATAACACTATTCAATAAACTTTCATGTAGTCTGTAAATGCATCTAAATTAAATTATTTAGTTTATTTTACGAAACATAATTTGGCTATATTTTATAAATACTTGGCCTTATCATTTAAGACTTGGAACAAGGAAACAAATGAAATACATAGTTTAGTGTTACAAGGTAAAATACGCAAGCCCTTCCATACATTTATTGAGATCTTTTATGAGAAAATATTATTACATTGACATAAGTTCTGGATAATTTCAAACGCAAAGCTGTATCTGAACTAACCCTTTGAATAGCTTCTTGGAAAGACTCTCTTGATTGTCTTCTAAAATTCACGAGCTCCATTACTTTTTGTACCTATTCTAAATATAAGCAATGTCTGGATAGAATTTCTCAACACATTCAACACTGACAGGTCTACAGTTCTCGGGAAAGAAATCAAAATGCGCATAGAAAAAGGGAATAATCAGATAGATACATGTGATCTACAATCTTGCAGTAGAACATATTTTTTTCACCATCTCTTTGTAATTGGGCTCACGAGTGTTCTCCGAACTTCCTGAACAAACGCACTTAAAGCTATCCCATATTACCCTCGCTTTAGTCTGAAAAACATCATAGAATTGATTGTTCTTATAATAATCCCTTATCTGTGGACTAATTACCCTTTCACTACCAGAGGGAGAAAAAAGAAATGATTCCCTAGGCCCGTGGCTTCTTATTATACAAAATATACTTACATTTGTTAGATAAAATTCATGGTGTAATGATGTACCATTACATGGAATATAAATATAAAAAAAATGAAGCTTATTTTGCTGTATGATATTTTTATAAAAAGAATTTCTTCAATGCATAGTCCGAAGTTACGTCTTACGCACATATTTGACAACTTTTGACGCTTCCCGCAAGATTTTGAGCAAAAGGCACATCTTTTCTTCCTTTTTTTTCCTTTAATGGCTATGAACAGAGTTGGATTATTTTCGCTAACATCATTGTCAGATTCATTAATTAATTTGCAAATCTCAGTATCAGATAAATAATTTCTTTTCGTCATGAATGTCACTACCAATAAAAACCAACCAAACGAAAAGAACAGCTGAGAGCATCTGCTACCAAAAGCATAACCCCCATAAACATCCATCGATTCTCATTCAAACTTTTAAGAAGCAAGCAAGAAAGAAAAAAGCAAACCGAAAGCAAGAGCACCCTTCAAATGATGTCATTACATTTAAAGAGCCAATCCGCAACACGTGCATTTAACAATTACCCCCCCCCCCCGATAGCACGAAGTGAAACCCAAGCAAATATGACCTAGGTCAACAATCCAAATAACCTATCTATATAGATTTCAACGTATTGTAATGCCATATAGTAACATTAAAAAAATCAAATAAAGCGTATCTCTATTGATACGCTGGGCGCAGGGGAGCAAACGCGAGGGAATTGCTTTTGATACGCTGGGAGTTAACGGGTTAAAGGTGTATATTTTAAGCTTTGCTTAACGTATGTGAGGAATGTTTGATGTGACTTGAAATCCTCACTGCCATCTTGAATAATATTTGAAAACATGTAATTTGTCAAAGGTATATGTGGCGGTGGGTATAAAAGCTTTTTAAAAACAACTAATGATTTAATTTGTAGATTATTCGTACCAGGTTGTAGTATTTTCTTACAGGGTAGTCATATTCAATGCATTAAAGTTGATTGACAAAACTATCCTATTCAAAGAGGAAGCAACTATACTTGATGTATCCAAACTGCAATCCCGATCGAAGAGCAATAACTTCATTATCACGATGAATTTGACCAAATATTTTTTTGTAATTTTAAACAGTAAGTTAGCCATTCATGTCATAATATTATTCTCGGATGAAAGTGGCATGCCCAATGAGGATGGAAGGAAATTTTGACACTTGTGAAGGAGAACATCTCTTTTTCCAAGGATCTATAAAAAGTCACCATTCATCAAAATCTTGAACAAAGTACAGAATATCAATCATACTATTAGTGTTTGTGCATACAACAAGTGTACATTGAAGAGAGAAAAAAAGTTTGAAGCCCTTTTCTCTAGATTGGTATACTCAGATATAGAATACTCAAGCAAATTCCATTATTGCAATCTTTATGAAAATAATTCATTTTTATTTTAGAAAGGCCTGACTCTATTATCAGATTACTCAACTCAGGCTGAGTAATTTTGTGAGGGTTGTCATCACTTTCAGATGAAACATTTGTTCCATTTGACAGACATGAGTTGTAATCATTTGTTCCATTATTACTGTGCCTTTGATAATCTTTCAGCGCTTTGTGATTAAGTAGACTTTCTCTATACGGAACAGGACAAATTTCACAGAGAATGTTCGAGTATGTTATATTTATCTTCTTATTTTTAGATATTCTTAGTCAAACGCATAATACCCTACAGAAATAATAGACTGTTGAATCTTTTGATAATTCTCTTTAACTGATAGGGACTTCAAAGGATATTGAACCATCTTTATCATCAATCTTATCACGCAAGTTGAGGTCGCAAGTGCTGCGAACACTATGGGGTGCCCATGATCTATCTTGGGTTTCGATTCGATAACTAAAATAACGCTGATATACCGTATCAATTAATGACTTGATTGCTTCCATCTGACTTAAAATTATTACTTCACACGCTTAATAGAAGTTTTCAGGATAGATCACACAAATGCGGGATATTTTAAGACCAGAAAAAAAGACCACTATGTTAAAAAGCAAACAAGAGTATACATCGAAAATATAAGTAAGGTCAAAAAGGTGACGTAATATAATCAGGAAAAGACCACGCCTCCTATTGTTTACTGGTTGCTTTTCACCTATGCCTTGTATGGCAAAAGGTACTTGTTTAAATGTTTTCTATCACTTCATAACTTTTTGTCCATGAGTTCTGAAGCACCCTGTATTTACATATTCAAAACAAACACCTTTCTTTTCTTAGTTGTTCTTCCAAGCAACATAGATAAGATATATGTTGTTAGAAACAACCAGATAGGATGAAAAAGAATTCCAAAAATGTTTCCGGTAAAAAGGTGATGGTGTTACATACTTTCCTGAAAAGGAAGATGACCTAAAAGAGAGAAATGATGTGCTGCAGAAATATTGACACGCAAACTATCCATTAAGTGCAAATATTCGATTAAATTTGCAGCAGTGAACTCGCATAGATAAATAACTGTACGAGTCATAAATTTTTATTTTTAATGATCTCCAGAGAAAGCGAAATAAAGAGAAATATTTATAGATTCAAGGGTAGAGTGAACAAATAAAATTGTATGCCTAATGATAATGACTGAGGTGACGGGGAAGGAAAAAAAATGAAAAAGGCATTGATGAGTTTAATGCGATAGACACACCCTTATGTTAAATAGATACAGTCCTCAATATCGTCAATTTCAACGTTAATTAAAGGTTATGTCCAAATAAAAACAAGAATAGAAGTTTCGGAAAAGCTTTTGACATTTAATAACATGTTATATCAAGTTGCTGTTTTTGTATTCATTACATTTTGCAAACCACTTAAAATCTTATGATTATATATATATATATATATATATATATATATATATATATATATATATATATATATATATATATATATATATATATATATAATTAAAAAGTAAAATAATCTGAACATACTATATCAAAAAAATTAAAAACATTAAATAAAATTAACAGAACTAAAATGGCATTTAAATTATTAGCTTGAAATCAAAATCAAAACAATATAGAGAAAAATGTTACTGTCTTTAATACAAAATAAAATGCTGAAATACATTCAGAACAAATTTTCAAAAATGGACACTTAAAATGTAGAAAAGAATTAATGATATTGAAGTAAATTACAGTAAATTTGGAAAAATTAGAAATAAAGTCATTTAACATTACTACAAGCTTCATACTGTGATGCATTGTTATAAAGGAATTAAGGATCTAACTGTACCGCTCACTAAATATTTTATAATAGAAAGACAAAATCCAAAAATCAATAAAAATAGTGAAACAAAATTAATATCAGAAAAGCAAAAAAATATACTTCAGGAAGTTGCAAAAATAATTAAAAAAACTTAGGAATATAAAACATACCTCGAAAAGAGAAAACAGAATCTAAAACTGATTAAAAAGAATTAAATATTATAGAAAAACACTTCGCATACGATGAAATTAAAAACAATGCAAAGGACAGAGAAGAAAAAAATTAATGTCCATAGTAGAGACGAAAATTAAGTGGTAGCTGTATAATCTACAATCCTAAGTTAGAATTTAAGAAATGCTACAAGAAAAAAAAACGTAATAATAGAACAAATTATTTGTTTAAAGAAAATATAACAATAGAACAAATTATTTGGTTAAAGAAAATATTGTAATAGAACCAATGGAATAAGAAAAAGGTTTACTTTACTAAGATTTAATCATTTTTATAAATTTTGAATAAGATTTGTGAATGTTTTGATTGTAATATCCACTAATTATTTGTAAAAGCCACGGTGTAAAGACTTATCTGAACGATATGTGAGAAAATTTTATTTTATAATGGTACAGTTACATCTGAAAGAGAAAAAGCTAGTTTAAAAAATAGTTCTACGATAGCCATTTGCAACGCTATAATTAGAAACGATGAATCAGAAAAAAAAATATAAATCTATTTAGAAGAAGAAAAAAAAATTGTCAGCTCGGGGCAATCGAGAAATTTTTCAAATAATATCAGCTAAAAGCGATATTGCTACTCACAAAATCTAGGAAAGTTTCAGTAAAGAAACTACATATATCACTATTTCAAAGAGGTTTAAATCATCATTTAATACAGCGTTTATGAAAATGTAGAAAATATTGAAGTTATTGAAATATCATCGAGAAGAAAGAGTGAAATGTGCTAAAAATGCTTGCCATGGATCGATGAATGGAAACAAATTATATTTTCAGATAAAAAGAAAATCAATGGTCCTGATGGATACAGATACTATTGGCATGATTTGAGGAACGAATTGAATGAATGTTTCAGTCGAAAAATGGGAGGAAGATCAGTAATGATTTGGGGTGCCTTTATTCATGATGGATTGTATGATTTACAGGGCATTTCGGGATGTATGGATTTTGCACAACATCACGCTAGTATATATGATAATTTGATAATGTTTGAGACTATATTAAGGGGTGCTGACTGGATATCTTAGCATAACCGTGCTTCTTGTCGTACATCTAAATCCCTCGGGAAAGGCTTAAAAGAGAAAAAGCTTATGTTTTTTGGCTATGTCTATGTCCAAACTTGAACTAAGTGGGAATATCTTTGAGGTACATTATGTCGGAAGGCTTAGGCTAATAATAAACAGTTTTCATCAGATTACGAATTGGAAGCAATGATAGTAAAAGCGTAGCACAGTATTTTTAAATTAAACTTAACCACCTGGATATTTCAATGAAACGTAGAGTGTTTAAAGTTTTAAAGAAAATGGAGTACTAATATCATTAATTTCCGAGCTTTTTATTTTTAGATAAGTGGTCTTAAAATCTTTAAAAGTGATTTTTCATTTACTTCTAATATATTTGCTAACTTTATAAACAATATTCAAGATTATTGAAAACCAGTTGTAATATATTATTTCATTAGTTAATTAACAGTTTTTAGAACACGAGCGAGGGTGTTCTGAAACATTTCCGACCTTTTTGTGATGTTGGTAGCATTCTTCAATAAAAGATAGGGAAAACATGTGGTTTCTCATATTTTGATTGATACTGACTGATACTTCAGCCATTTTGGAAGCGCAGCTTTTGTTTGACAATCAGTTGAACGAGTTGATGTGAGTTCTTGTGAAAATAGAAAATGAAAAATAGAGTTTTACCACCGATTAATTACTGCAGTTGGAACTTCGTTACACCATTATCCAATCAAAACGAAAAATATAGTCAAAAAAGAGGAGTTGGAAAGGGGAATTTGCTCCAAAAAGAGCAAAAATGTTTTTTCTGCTGGTGAAGTATTGGTGATGTTTTTTGGGGGATAGTTATGGAGTTATCCGAATCGATTATCTTCAAACAGGAAAAGGCATTACATGTATATACTATGTATGGATACTTGACAAGCTGAAGGCAGAAATTGAGGAAAAACGTTCATAATTGCAGAAAAAGAAATTCCGCTTCACCAAGACAATGCTCCGTCTCACACCACAGCGGCTGCCATGGAGAAAATCCACGTATTACGCATTGAACTGCTTGACCACTCTCTTTACTCTACGGATCTAGTCCGAAACAACTTATTTTTTTAGTTCCCTGATCTAAGCATTCGCTCGGAGGTCAGAGATATTCGTCAAATGAAGAAGCCCTCACTTTCGTATGCAGTTAATTTACAGAGAAAAATGCCAAATTCTATTTGGACGGGTTAAATAGATGGGAGCATCACTGTGAGAAGTATGTTGACTTATAAGTGTACAATGTAGAAGAATAAAAATAAATTAAAAAATATATTCTATCATTGTTAGGTTGGAAAGGTTTCAGACAAACCTAGTGTATATTTCACAATTTTCAAAATTAAAGTGGTATCTTAATTTCTTAACGAACTGTTAAGAAATTAATAATCAGTTGTTAACCTTGTTACAAATATTGTACTTATATTCACTAAATGCTACCTTGAGAAAATCATATTTAATCCCTAATTTGGTGTCAAAATTCTCAGCATATTCATTGGCTTACATTCTTTAGAAGTGTATTTGTTAGAAATGATTATTCTAAATCCAGTACACTTATTCATGATTTATCTTATTTTTTTAATTGTAACAATATCTAAATTCAGTGTAATTAATAATATGATGGTGTATTTCAGTTATAAACACTTTATAATCTTTACAATTACAATTATCACATACTTACAAATATTTAGAATTATGATAGCTGAAAAGAGAATGTCTCATAATTTTAAATATTTAAAAGAGTTTTTGATAGTAATATATATTAGAAGAGCTATTTTACGTTAATTTAGAATCTTGTTAAAATTGATCTGTTTTATAAATTTATTCGTGTATTTAATTGTATCAAATCCAATTTTCTTGTACTTCAGTTTTATCATCTCTAATATTATAATTATAAAACAAAAGTTAGTAATATGCCGAATTATATGAAAGCAAGTGTACTTTATTGCTACTTAACTCACAGATTTGAATAATAGTTTATTATATTAGAGACCATTGATTCCATAATAGTACACGGAATTACAAGTGAAAATATTATGGCTTTCCTGCGTTAACCTTTTTTTTTTCTTATTACTAAGAAATATTTTAACATTACTTAACTTAATCATGTTACTTTAAAAAATGTATTGAAAATACACTTAGAAATAAAACAGAAAGTATGAACTATGATATTTAATGATTTTAAAGATATTTAGTCATTTCTATCAAATTGAATAAATTATTAACCTTTTTTTTTCTAGGAAAATAATATCTACTAACAGTTTTAAGAATATTGATCTTTTGCAGAAGAATGGAATGTTTTTATATCGACTTTTTATTTTCTTTCGAATCATGTTAGAGTCTATTTTTTTCTGTATAATGCAATATTTATTACTTCTCAATTCCAAATACACTTGTTTACTTTGTAAGTCCCCAAAGATAAATAGGGCTAGACTGGGTCATTCGTATTATTCCCCTTAAGAAAATCCTAGTCTATTAATGGATTGGAAAGAAATTCCTATTTGCAAAGTCCCAAACAGTCAAGGATAGGGTCAGGAAATCCGTGGCTAATGTAACACTTGGCGCAGATAGGAGATTTCAATGAGATAAGTCAATGATCTACGATGACCACCGAAGAAGCAAGTCAAAGTGGTTTGCTCCTATGATGCTGAAATGTCAGAAAAACTTCCACACGAATACCATACCATTGATATACGGGTGAAGTGATCTAGGGGGCTCAGTCTTTATATTTAAAATTTTAATATAATCCATAAATATTAGTGGGTTTGTTAGAATCAGTAACTCCCTCGAATTCCTTTCATAAATGTGCTTGTAGTTTTATCGCAAGCAACCCACTTTCGTATTATCCTACTCTCCATGCCAATGGGATAAGTGTTGAATGGAGTTTTGGCAGTCAGTTATAATCAAAATTTAAATCTTGTCTTGGAAACGAAGTTGGTTATACAACGAAGAGTTGGGAAGAAACTCTTAATTTGTTCGAAATATGAATAAAAATTATGTAATTCTTATCATAACCAATATTCCCAATGAATAATTTATTAGTTTCTAATAACGAACGCATATATTATCTATATAACATATATTATATTGTAGATAAAGCAATTAACTTTTTTAATTTTGTCATATTTCAATAAAAAAATCTGTACTTTGTAAAAAAAATAAACATGAAAAATGAATTGAATACAAACCTTTTAATAACAATCTAAAGAAATTATTTTTACATCTAATTGTTCGAATAAGTAACCTTTGCCATGAATTTCTTTAATGATTCTTACAAATTTTAATATATCAAAAACGAACTACATATTTTTGCTTTTTATTTAATATTCACTGTCGTTTTAAGTATGCTTATATCAACAACAAAATATAATGTTACAAATACTTATTTCAGTAAACGGGTTGTATACATAAATGTAGAAATTATCTCGTATAAAATATGTCATATATCACACAGAAAATGTATAAAACAAATAAGTTATCATGAAGCAATATTATTTTCTGGAGCCATTTAATATTTTATGGAGCCATTTACCATGTGCAAATATTTTGCAAAAGTTAAGTACTCATAAAATTTCTTACTTTTACAATATATCTAGAAACACCCATAGCTACATGATTTATTAATCTAGATGGCCACTTTTCCTCTGCAGATAATTTTAATCACAAAAAATGGGAAAACAATTATTTATAGTTTAGAATGATATATATTTTGTATATTTCTTTCATTCATCATTTTTAACGCAGATGGTTGAAAGTGATAAAAATAAAAGACTGTAGCCGATAAACAACCCTTTAGATATGGAAATTGACTACACTAAATCGAACTAAATAATGATAAAACTATTGACATTTGCCCTAAGCTAGAATTGGAGAGCTGTGTGTGAAACATAAAGATACTTTTTTATATTTCAATTTATATTTAGATCCTAACATCATTAGATTTAAGTTATAAAGCGGGGTACATTTTGTCCGAATGAAAGTTATTACTTCTTGTAACGTTCTATTTGCCCTTCAATGTGGTCTATATATTATGCAGCAAACACATAAATAAATACAATGGACAAACCTTTTGAAAAAAAAATACTTTTTAGAAAATATTGTAATTAATGTATATTTTATAACCGATAAATTTATTATTTTGCTTTATATAAATTGATAATATAAGAGTTAATATCTCTACGTCTATATTTTAAGCACTTGACTATTTATCAACACTCTTTTAAACAAACATTGAATTAAACTCCTGGATAAAAACTACTTTATTTACATTGTTAATTATCCCAAAAAGACATTACTTGTTATATAATTAATAGTAACTTTGTATGTAAAACTTTAAAGCAAATTTTAATTCAAATCAGTTGTTTTGATTTCATGATTTGATTGTTTTATTTACGTCTCACTGTGAAACAACATCATGAGGGCCTTTGGAGGTGGGCCTCGTAATTTTAAACATAGGTCAAGTGACGAGGACGAAAATTGCTCTGGCATCTCCTTCTCCAAACTTCCCCACCCTGCTTTGGGAGGACTTATGACTTTGATCATTTTTAATACACATAAGCCATCCTACACTGCACGTCATTTGATGCATCAGGCTTTGAATCCTCGAGTCCATGAAAAAAACTATGGCGATGAGTCTAGACCACAGGGCTACAGTGGTCACGTCATTAGTAACTTTACGAACAACTTGAAATCGGATTTATCTTTTAAGAAGGGATATTATCAGGAATCTTGTATATAGATATGCTCCTCCAATTCTTAGAAGTGGCCATGGTAGCAAAGTAGTTATGGTCATGATCTTATTGAGCCCTGATTCTACTTAGGACCCATCGTGAAGAGAAACTGATGCACATTAAACCTGTCCATTCCCCATGCCCTCCCATTTGGAGGGGAAGGAGACAGCCAAGGTCATTTTCATCACTTGACTGAGGCTCTAAATTATAGATCTATCCCCAATAGCCCTTACGTTACTTCTAAGAGCAATATTTATAAGCAATCAGCCAATTTCTCAAATTTCAATTCAAATATGGCCTTTTTCTTGGAGTAAAAATCTCTGAGCTGAGTTAAACTTCACCCACATCCGTGAGAAGATGAGATGACCATGATATAAGAAAATGTATATTTCTGTTTTAATAACATGGAAGTTTATTGGGAAAATAATTATTGGAATTCATCATTTCTTAGACTTAGGAGAAAAAATGAAGTATGCCATTAAATATACTATTTTGATAACATTTCATTATATCTGTGTCTCCTTTCATGATATATTTTTTTGAAACCCGTTAAACTCATTAATGTAGAAAACTGCACTTACAGATTTAAATTATCTTTTTTTTTAATTAAATGAACATATTGTTTATAACATATAATAACTTTTGCATATAATATTATTCTATCTTATTTTACTAAAATACCGATTGTTGAGTATGCTTCTGAGAAAGATCTAAGACCATTATTAACATAAATATAAATTGGTAGAATGATTAACAATTAAAAGGAATTTACACTTATGAAATAACAAGTGAAATTATATTCCTAACTTTTATATAATGATACTTAATATAATCCAGAATATAATATTGAACTTAAGTTAAAAAAACTTAAAGTTTCTTTTCAATAATTAATACGAGCTTTTTTTAAGTTTTTAATTTTCTGACTTTCTTTATAATCAAAATCATTATTTTTAATTAAGTTTTTAATTCATAAGCAGGTGTCTAATAATATCAACTATTTTTATTTTATGTATTCCTTTTTTAGTTTAAAGTTATCTAACACTAAGTAAATCATAAATGTAAAAGAGATTCTAAGTGTTTATGTAATATCTTATTCCTGTTAATGAAAAAGTTAGCATAATAGCATAAAATTTTAAGCATTAAAAATCATAAAAATTCTATATTTTGCACGCATTTGTTTTTCATCTCAGAGCTAGAAAAGTTTTAACAATTCGGGCCTTTGAAAATGGTAATCATTATACTTGAACATACAATAAAACATATTTTATCAGAAAAAAAATGTAGTGCAAAATTTGAAATAAGTAAATTGAAAATAATAGGAAAGCTAATCCAAATATTTCAATAACAACACTCTGAGTGTTCGTAATAACCATATATATATATATATATATATATATATATATATACACTCTGTTCCAAAAAAA
>BMAW01082463.1:192419-220173 GCA_019974015.1 Nephila pilipes
TCATAGTCACTCACTTCGGTAGACACTTTTATGAAAGAAATGTTATATTTACAAGAAAAATGATTCAAGTAATAAATGGAATTTATCTGTATATAAATAATATTCATTTTAAAGTAAAACTGACTTTTTTATTTGTTTTAATATATGCCTGACTACACTGTCATAAGAGTTACATAATCATTTACTTAAAATCAATAACTTAAGTGAAAGAGGAAAAATGACTAGAAATCCATTTTTAAAAAAGTCGCTTCAAACTGTTATTATTTTATGTGTTTCTGAAAGATAAATGCATAAATTGGCTCTAAATAATACTTTTTGTATAGTTAAGATTCCATTCTAAACCTTTCGATAGACACTTGTCTACTAAAATGCTCTAGAAATACTGTTATAACATGATAAATATATAAATTTTTCGAATAGAAATTCATATTTATCTTGAGGGAATCAGAATTTTTTTTGCATTAAGTTTTTAGAATCAATGAAGACATTCGACTCTGTAGATATATTGGTAAGATGTATAGAAGCTTTGCAGAGATAAATGAAAACCAAAACTAGAAAATAGTCTTCTATATAATTCGAATTAATGCAAATAGGGCTCTCGTGTTTTAGTTCGGTGATGTAATTTGGCTACGAAAAATGTCTCTAACAAGGAAGCCAGATTGGATTATAAGTTATTTTAACTGTCGAATTCTTTGAATCAAAAAATAAAGAATTTGTTGAGAATGCTAAAATTTCTATTGCTTATAAGAAATATTTTAGTTTCAATAGATTTTTGTAAATATACAATCTTGTACACAAAATTCAATTATTAATTATTTATTCAATTTCAGAGTATTTCATCTGAAAAAAATGAGAAGAATTTTTATTTTATTTCTTAATTTTTCTGAATCTTTTTAACTTCATCTTGATCTGTAAAGAACGTTTTAAAAAGTATGTGATAGTTATTTACCACTTTTAAAGTCAAATGAGGTTTTATTAGATATTGACGGAAAATTTGCCCAAAACTTTTAACAAATAGTAATACTGCATATACGTACTAATATTTGTATGAATACATATATCTATCTATTTTCAAATTACTTTTAAACAAAAATCATTTGATTTTTGGAAGCACACAATGGTAACACTACTTCTACTTTGCAACACTATTTATCTAAAACTGCAAGTACTTTTTAAGCCCTCCTGATATTTATATCTAAAATATAGTTTTTAATTCAAATTATGTTTTTATTATAATTTAGTTTCCAACTGGACGAGCAATTAGAGTTAAAAAGAAATTTAAAAATTTATTTTACTAAGTTAAAATCAAATTTTATGCAAATAAATTGGAATATTTATGCCTGGAAAATATGTGGTAAAATATACTCTGAATTATATATCTCTCATAAAGTCTTATACATCGCTCGCAGCCATTCGAAAAATTATAAAATCAAAAATACATGTGCATTTTAGAGAACTAATTAACATCGAAATCTAAAATAAGTTTTTTTAAAACTTTAACACGAAGCATCTGAAGATGCTTATTAATTTCGGAAGAGAAAATAAAGGAAATCAGGAAAGAAAAGAAAAGGATTTTATGAAAGGTTCTGTGAATTGATTTGTATCAGATAATAAAGAATATTTTCCCAAGTATAATTTAACATGGTTTCCAAGGCATAACTTTTTAACAAACAACGCCAACCTTTTTAAATAAAATTATGTTCCCCAAAGGAATTTGAATATAATGGATTGAATTAATTTTTATTTAATGATTTTTTTTTAATTTTATTTCTTTCTATTTCTAGCTCTCCCCAATTTATTAAAATTATAAAAAAATATATTACATTTATATATTTCATTATTTCCAAAGAATAAATTTTTATTGAAATAGAATATTATACTTAAACAACAGTATTATGATAGTAATTATTATTATTTTTATATTTTTATCCATAAGAATCTTTAAAAAATAATGAATTGCAAAACACTTTCATAACTGTATTTTTTTACTGTTTTAAATATCAATAAAACTTTTCATAATATATTTTTATCACTGTGAGAATGTTCATTGTGATGTATTTTGTATCTACTGAATACAAGAGCACTTCTTCCGCTTTAGACATGACGTTCTAATTGTCTTTCCATTTTTATCACCTCCGTTATTACCATTAACCATAGATGTTTATTTGTTTACTCTTTCCTAGAATCTATTAGTATTCCTCTTTAATCCTGAATTGTCCCTCGGTAAGTCAAAATAAGTTTTAAATGAAAACCTTATTCTTGTTCTATGGGTTATGATTTCACCGATCTAAACATAATCCACTATTTACCCATAACTGGCAGTTTCCATGACAGTATTTCTAAAATGTTTTCCTCTGTGCTATATCAACACAACAAAATGGGTAAAATATCATCACAATTTTCCAAAAGCAGTTTTCAAATAAAATTATCTCTCAATACATGTAAGAAATTTTTTTACACATGACTGTTTAGTGATGCCATCTATAAAATGTATTCTTACTTATGCTGACTGGAAAAATGAAGCACTGAAATGGCTTTTAATATGGAGAATTCATTAAGACTTAAAAGTTAAATAAATATTATGGGTTACAAATTCTGTGCATTAGTTATAATCTCAGAAAGTGCAGGTATTGTATTTTAACTCAAATTGTTTTTAATTGTATTGTAACCAAAGCTCTCAATTATTTTTGGAAATGTTTAGCGAAATGTAAGTATTCTCTGTTCGTAATCATACGAATAGGTTAGTAAATCAGCTAAGTATTATAACTAATACTATCACAGATATAATATCAGTTACTTAGCAATATTTAAAGCCACAGTTCTGAACAATTCGAACATAAATATTATTTACGCTCGTTAAGTAAGAGTTTCAGCGTCAAAAATAGCAAAACATGTGGACGGAGTAAGAATAATTGTACCAATGTCTCAGAGAGCGGGTATAATAAAGAATAATATTTTGCTTATAACTATAAGTACTATGCCCACAAAACGCAGAATGAAAGAGCACAATTGGACAAATTACTCACCAAAAACGAATATAACCTGATGAGGAAGAAACATAATATCCTAACATCGGTCGAGAAGATAACTTCTACCATAATATCTAGTCGACAGATTCACAGTTTAGGCCATGTTGCACAGGGCAGATATCTCTTTATTGGTATCTATGAAACTCAAATAGGCTTTATCAATATAATGATATAAAACAGTAGCCTTTTAGCAATAGTTCGTTAGATCTTGACATTATTGAAACTTTAACAAACTTTTGAGAGACAAGTGGGGAAGCAGTATATATATATATATATATATATATGTACACACATATATATATACATATATATACAAACATGTACACACACACATATATATATAATTACATATATATACAACCATGTACACACACATATATATATAACTACATATATATACAAACATGTACACACACATATATATATATACATAATATACAGCGAGACTCATTTTCTCGCAGTGCTGCAAGACCCTCATTTGTGTCTGACATCATAGATTCATACTCTCATTGACTTTTTCCTCCAAGGTAGCAGAAGCGATGCATCTTATTAAAGTTCTATCCCCAAGTTGCATTCATTTATACTTCGATTACCATGGTCGGCATATATATTCACGAGAATGTTTAGAGGGATACATTCTCTTTCGAGAGGCATGTCATGCATCTCGCTTATATAAAAAGATCTGTATAGCCATAGCGAGTGACAATGAATGTTTTTGAGCAGTTTAAGCATCTTCAAGATTTCATATTCACAGAGTACTATTCAATCCGAGGCTCTCATCCACGTCAAAACCGGATGCCTACATCGAAAAAAAATCGGTAATCTGGTTAGATCTGAACGTCGGTTAAGTATTCATGCGTTTGCTGAGACTAGAAATTTACAAAGAATATTTATTGAAAATTTTACAAAAAAATTTTACTATACCAGAAGTGCGAGCCAAAATTTTTTAGGTTGAATAACAAGAAGCTCGCTAGAATAATGAAACTGGCTCTTTAAATGCCATTCAAAATTAACCAAACTAATTGGAAAGGATAATAAGTGTGACAAATTGTGGTCCCTTAAATATGATCCTGAAATAAAGAGCCAATCCATGAACTGAAAGAGCCTAAAATATTAATCACCATTTCTGCCTTCTCAATTTTGCTGAATTTCATGAAAGAATAAAGAAAAACTGATTCAAATTCTGGAATGTCAAGTTTTTCAGAATTGCCTGTCAAGAGGTGTCTGGCCAAGTACAATATTCCAATGTTAGAACATCCGCCTTATTCGCCGGATCTTGCACCATGCGACTTCTATCTCTTTAATAAATGAAAATCTACATGAAAAGGAAAGAGATTTTGATTTCGCTGAAAATATGAAAAAGAAAGCTTCAGTCGTCCTGAAAATGATGATAAAAGATGACTTCCAGCTCTGTTTCGAAAAATGGAAAGTTCGCATGGAGCGTTGTAGGGATAGAGGAGGGTCTATATTGAATGTGGTATTAAGTAAATATACATGAATTCAGAATAAAATGCTTTTCAATGTCAATCTCATTATTTAATATGGGATTGATGAGATTATTATTAAATACGGAATATTTAATAATAATCTCATTATATATATATATATATATATATATATATATATATATATATATATATATATATATAGATATATTTATTTATATAATTATATATATAGAATGAGATTATTATTAATTATTTTTTATTTTGAAACTTTTTATACTCAACTAAGTATTATTGATTTCCGAATTTTATCTGGCAACAGGGCATAATATTAGACATCTTCATCTAAAAGGTTCCTTGAATCTATTGCACTGTAATTCATGATCACATTTCACAAGATCTTAATTTTTGGTTTTTGCTTCCTTGTGATGCGAATTGATTCTTTTTGAAAAAAAAGTGGATTTGTGTATGTTGTTGTTTTTAAAGTTTTAAATCCTTAGCTCAAAAAGATTTAATTATACTGTTTTAGTCATTTGAAAAAATATTTTGAATTTTTAATTGGATAGTTTTTAATTGAAAGGCTTTTTTTTTTGGATATTTTTAAATTGATATTTTTAATGGGAAATTTTAATAGATGGTATTTGATTGAATAGTTATAATTGGAAAGTTTTTAGGTGAAGATTATTTTATTTCAATGAAAAATCTTGGCTTTTTTTAAACTAAAAATTTAGTAATTGAGATATCTTGCCTTTCATTTTCTTCTTTTTTTCTCGCTTCTTTTTTCTAATTTACAAATTGAATTTTGGAGTAATCCAATTTTTACCCAACAAGATGCATTTGGGAAGGATTGGCACCGTAGAACATGTTTAAGCCCACAGTTCAATTCCCAGTCTGAATGTGAATATTTTGTTTTGTTGGGTATTCAATTTATTGATTTAGTTTCAAATTTAATTCAATTTTTATTCATCTATTTTACATAGTTCTATAAATGTTTTCTTTTATTCATTTTGGATTTTAATTATTCTTTTATTTTTATGTGTTTTTATAATAATTTAATTGCTTTATGTTATATATTTATATATATATAACAGTGCGTAGGCATTTAATAAATAATTTTACAAAATTAATGCAAATTTATGAAAAATAAATTTATTTTCATGCAGTATTGTTTGTTTTTATTCATTTGTCTTAAATCTATTCTTATTTGCTACTGGCTTATTTTCAGTGAATATATATTTTCATAATAATAGTATTTTTTAAAATCATATTGATTGTGCATGCATAATATATTGGGAGGAAAAATTATGAAATTTGCATGAGCGTTGGATTACGCATCGTGCTGAATTCAGTGAACAGTATCTATACCCTCTTCTGGGAGCAAGAAAGCTGTAATACGACTGGACATCCATTTGAACAGAGCTTGATGACAAATACAGATTCATCATTTCATGTAACGTCAGCTCTTTGCCAGAGTTTATCAATCGTACTGGTGACTTGTTAGTCTCACGATAACACACGTGGAACTATTCTCAAGGGGCAAACGACCTAAAGAAAACTATATTAAGGGTAACAATCATACATCCCTTATACCCAATATGATCAAAACTAAGTAGCAACTAAGAGTGCATTATCTAGGGATAAATTACCGTCACTAAGGCATCGAAGTTACGGTACAACCATGGACCTTAATGCGCCGTAAATGTTACAGTAGTTATCCAATATACTTGCGTCTCAAACATCAAGAACCAAAATACTTGCGATGAAAACAATAAGAAACCAGGATATGTATAAATGGCTATCCCATACCATCACTCCAGGTACGACGATGATGAATGTAAGCTGGAAACGTTCATTCTTCTCCGTTTATCAACACGTTTATAAGTCCATCATAAAGTTGTTAGCAGAAACAGAGTTTAACTATAAAATCAAAACATTATAACTATTGTGCCTCTTATTGTCATTCAATGTATCACTGTTCCTGGCTCTGCTATATTACTATATAAAATGATAGCAGAGAATCAATGGATGCTGAAACAATTATCGCCATGATGCCAATTGGTGTGCTGCAGACGTCATTACACATACTTTACCTATTTTGTTAGTAGCATAAAAGGGCTAATTTCTCGACTCAGAGTACATGGCGTAGCTGAACGATTCTGCAAGGATGCAGAGACAATATATTTATCCTTTACAGGGTTAATATCAGGAGACCGTTAAGAATTGTATGGAATTTTGTACAAACATCTTAGACTCATCGATTCCAAAATTGTAAGACTTTCCAACTCGATGACAAATCATGACAAATGCCAGCATCAGAAGTGATGAAGATATCATGATTCTGTCTCGGATGAATTCCAACATGTGCTGGTAACATATCCTTCTTAAACGAGCTTATTAAGACAATTACTAATGTGATTAACATTCGTAAGAGACTTCCGAATGAAATGTCCACTATACAGTCTTCCTTTTTTATTTACTCCAACCATTGTTCTTGAAATGTTCCGAATTGCTAATGATTAGCATATTCTAGTTGCTTGTAACTTTCATACAAATTTGGCATTTTTTGTTTGTCGTTTTTATTTTTTAGTAATTTTTTGACAAGCATCGCAATCAACTTTATGTTCAGAGATAATAGAACTGAATCCATTAGGAAAAGTATATAACTTTTAGATGAGCCATTAAAATTTCTGTCAGCAGCAGCCAATCTAAAATTAAAAGGAAAATTTTAGTTGAAAATAATTCTCAAGCTTTTCCTACAGTAAGATAAATTTTAGTTCTTTAAGTATTTTTATATATTTAAATGCTTGTAAAAATTGCCAGACAGGAAAGTAAAATAGAAAAAGATGAGTCAGCGTCCATTTCCGCAGAAGTCACAGAAAATAAACATCTCTTGGATAGAATAAAATCCTTTTTCCAAAGAAAAATTAAGTCGTCAGGGAGGAAAATAGCCTAAACAGTTTTAAAATGCTTTTGAATAGCTCTGCATTACTTGTTTTCGATCGCCATAGTTCTATTTGAAAATTTAACTACGTTTTGTGAAAGATGGTTTTCGTTCATTGGATATAGAATTAGCATTAGAATTTTCTTTAAATTCCCGTCAGTTAATGGATATATTGAAGATTAATCTATCAATTACATATTAATTATGGTTTTATTGAACTTATAAAGTTATAGACGTTATTAACATTTACTTAGAATTTCATAGTAAATTTTACAAAAATAGAAATATCTTGTTTGAGAATTTGTATCATTCAAAAAAAATCATATATGTTTTATATTATAAGGAGTAAAGTTAATAGAGTATTATCCCTTAAATAATTAAATCATTATCAAATTCATATTTCAAATTATACTACTATATAACTTTATTCGTAATACTTCATTAAAAATGAATGTTTTCTGTAATGTAATAATGTAAATTGTTGCCCAATTTTATCATGCTTGAATTCAATATGTATCCTATATGTAATATGTTTTCTTTTTTTCTTCTCATATTGTTGGTGTTCATGGAACTGGAAATTGAATAACAGCATAGAGAAAATATTGAAACAGCAAGGTGTCATTACATTCATCCTTACAACTTGATACTCTCCGTTCTTCCTAAAGATGAAAGAGCTATTAAAAGGATATTATTTTCGGTATGGCGAGGAAGGGAAAACTACTGTTAAAACCTATTGTAGACAACAATCACGAGAGAACCTCCAACGAGTTTCTTCGGCCAGTCACACAAATCCGAGAAAGGTAAGTGGATTATGTGCATTCAGGTATAACAAAGATTGTAAAAGAACGATAACAAATAAAAAAAAAGATTTTGTAATAAAAATTTTTACTTTTTAGTCCAGCCTCGTACTTTATATTAACATTTCATGATTTACACCCTCATATTACATAGACATTTTATCCGCAGTACTTTTGCATTAGAGGAACAGACGAATAGAAATAAGATTTAAGTTTTTGTTGCAACCATTGGTTTAATTAAGATTTGCCCAAGCGTATTTTATATGTACGGAAATATAAAGAATAGTTTAAGAATAGTATGTACGGAAATATAAAGAATAATTTAAGAATAGTATGTACGGAAATAAAATAATAGTTTAATTTTATTCCAGAAATTTTATTTTTTTTTGAAGCTTATCTAAAACTTTTAAGAATAACACATTTTTCTTGCAGGAAGGTAGAAAATTAGGTTTTAACTCCTAATTAAATATTTAATTTCGCGTCTGGGAAAAATTGAGAAAAAAAGTTTAATTTATTATATTTCAATTTTGTTGGAAGAAAATGTTTTAACCTTGAACTCTTAAGAATTCTAACTTACAACTCTCTCAACTCAAATCAATGCCTGTATTTTGCAGGTTGTTCTTAGGCGAAAGAAATAATGTATTTAAAAATTATACATTACTCAGAAATTCAAGATTCATCTTATTAAAATAAAAGAATGAGAAAGTGGAATAAAATTTGTGCGATTTAATAGGCTTAAGAATATCCCTTTTTCTGAGCATAAGCGGAATATTAATTCACTTAAAAATGGTTTTTAAATGAAGAAAAAAAATGTACTTAGTGTACGAATAAGATTTTCTAATACGGGGAATAAAAGACTAAAGCATTTTAAAACTTTATAAATAAATAATAATTATAAGAACATTAAGGTGTGTTTTATATATCACAATTATATGATAAACATCTTTAGAAAAGAGACTTTCTAGAAATTATTATTAGGAATACCGAATTTCTAGAAATACCGAATAAATTTGATATAAAAATGCTAGGTTAGTATAAGAAGTATTTCTATGAAAATCATTAACAAATATTGCAAACGAATATTTTATCTGTCATGTATAAAGTGATTCTAAATCTATCTATTCATGCTTGCTATAAATGATACTTTTAGAAACACCAAATTAGTTTGATTGAAAAATGTCAGGAAGATCTAAAAGTTAGAAATCAAACTGGAAAGTCTATATTATGTTTTTAAGTTTGCATTATTATAAAAGAGCCTACTAAAACCTATATTCAAATTATTAAAAGTGAATTTCATAACAACGGCTTTATGATTTTTCAATGGAGGAAAAGGATGAAATTTTTTCAGCCGTTAAACACGTACAAAATTAAAAGCAACAAATGACTTGAACAGTTTTACCAAATTTTTAGGAATACAATATGCATTTAATATTTAACATCGAGAAACTCAGTGATCAAAGGTCATATTAAAAATGTTTTTCAACCAAACAAAAGTTATGTATTAAGGGGTTTTCGGAATTTTTATCGCTACACATCGGAAAAGTTGCCTTTTCACGTTCTAAGTAACAATAGCAAAATAATTTAATTAAAAATAAATTTTCTTCACGCTAAAGAATTAAAATTTTTAAACACGGAAATATTTTGCTATTTTTGTCTATTTCTGATAATTATTATAAGTTTACAAATGCCGTAAGACATATATCAGAGAACTGGGACTCCACCAAGTTTTGAAAGCTCAATCACTTTCCAAGGGATTGTCTCTTCGAAACTTCACCACTCCAAAACACAGCTTCTAAATTACTAACTACACCTGTAGAATATGATGACATCTATTCTCCTTCATTATACAGAAATATGAAAGCAAGATAATCAAGGATAACTTACAGACTGGTATATTGCAGTAACTGGATTTTCATGGCTTTTTATGTCAAACTGAGGAGTAAAATGTGTCTGTGCTTGGGACCGAAGCATCCCGAAAAGTAAGCAGTGCTGATGCAAGAGTTTATCATCATGATAAACATTTTATAAACATGTTCGTATTTTCTATAAAAGCTGACTTTGTGGTGTATTCTTTTGAATAAAAATGTTAGATAGTTTTATGAACTATGCTTAAAAAATAGATCCCTGTTTAGTGTGACAAAATTCAAAATGGAAAATATTTTAACAGATTTTAAGACGCGTTTATTAATGGTAAGAATGCAGCGTTGAATATACTTACGAAGTATTGCTAATTCTAAGGATAAAATTTCTTTTCGAGCTTTTTCTCGAATAATGAATACTATAAATTGAGTAGTTTTATTAATTTTTCATGCACTAATCTCCCCAATTAGAACTATAGCGTTATGACATTTGTAAGATAAATAATTATAAATGTTGATAAATAGCAAAATTTCTTCATTTTTCAAAACTTTTAATGTGTTGGTCAAACCGTGGCTATTTTAATATGTATTTTATTCACTCTGTTACATAGTTAGGTGAAAGACAACTTTTCCGAGATGTAATGATAAGAAAACAAAATAAAAGGTAATTTTTCAGCCCATCCTCTTGTATTTCTTCGCCATAACTTTGACGGCATGGTAAGCAACACGAATCTATGGATCCGGCAGGCCACATAGTAACTGTTCAAGAGGCTGGCTATGGAATCTGTGTTTGGGGAGCGTTTCTTTGTATTTCTTGGTCCCTTATATCCATTGGAAATATCCGTCAATTCAGCAACTGCCAACACTTCGTAGCAAACCATGCGTTCTATTTTACGATCAGAAAGTTTAACGATTCCAGCAGAACAATATACTCTACCATCAGGCTAGAATTATCTCATTTTTGTTTGAAGAATATGATTCAGAGTTCTGCTAGTTTCTATGGTCTCCACAGTCACCAGTTTTCAATCTCTTTTGACATTTGTTGGAAAAGAATGAAAAGTGTATTAAGAACCACGAACACTGTCTCCTAATCTAAGAGAATTAAGAACTCTCATTTTGTTAGTAGGAGCTAACATTCCTTTGCAACGTCTTTTCAATATGTAGAGAACATACGTGGAATAATATATGCTGTCATCAATGCAAGAGGAAATCCCACCCCCCAATAGAGGTGAGTAGTTAGGTGTTCTTAAGTTTTTGAACTCTGAGTATGCATACTGTTACGCAATATATGGACATTATTCTCTTCCCTGAGAAAATGGTATTGTGACTGGAAAGATGTCTCAAGGAAAAGGAGAAAATAATCCAGTAAGTAATGCTGAATAGAAAAGGGTAACAAGCTATAGGCTCAGGCTTGGCAAAAAAATGTAGTAGCCAAATGTCGTCAAGTCACGAAGCTTGGCGACAAAACTAAATCTTCCAAGACAACACTTGAAGTCTCTAAAACTATTATTGAAAGTAAGTGACTGTACTTCTCAGTTAGAATACATGTGTCACATGAAATATTATGATAACGTATTTTGAATTACTATGCGAATTTTGAGTTGATGCTACCGTTAGTTATAGTACTTATAATATATTTGAAAGCTGTTCAACCGCGGAAAGAATCACATAGTTGCTGACACTACAGAACATCTTCAAACTTGTCAATCACTGTCTGACTGGTTTATTTGAATTAATTATAATTTTGTACATATCTAATACTAATGATGAATTTTTTACTTGTCAGTATTTCATATTATCTACGTTAATTCAATTCCAGTTGCTTTATATTTTAATTTTCAATCGTACTCATTTGTATTTTAATTTCACTTTGTATATTTAAGTTACATGCTACGTATATCTTTCAAATGAATGCATGAAACTGAAGAGTTCTAGAGTGTCAATGTTTGTTCATATAATTACAGTTTTAGATCTTGCCCCATTTCATTAATTAATATAATAAATTTAGATAATTATTTAAGAAAGTAGAGGAAATAAGTATATTTTCTCTTTTTTGATATCTGATTTATAGAATAATTTTTTTTGTGATGTGCTTCCTAAAATTTTTATTTTAAATTTAAAACTAAACATATTAATAAATAATGAGAATTTTTGATGATAAAAAAAAATTCTGATTCCTCTTTTTCCTTGCTTGAAATTCGAATAAAACGAAATAAGTTTTAATTATTGAAGGGATTTTCAAAAATACAAATTATTTTATTCAGTTGGGTTTGGTTTATTTTAAATGAAAATGAAGTGTCTAATTTAATTATGAAGTTTTGGTTATCTTTTTGATATTCGGCAGAAATTTCCTCAATTGCATCATTAATCTTTTTTTCCCCTTTTTTTTAATGAAAACCATTATTTACAACTTTATTTCTGGTATAAGTAGTGAGAATTCCTCAATACCTGGCCATATCTACATTATCAGAGCTAACATTTAAAAAAATAAAAGTAAAATGTGCTATTACATATTCTTCATACTCTCTTTTATCCATAAACATAGCATGAGAGCTAAGACTTGTTTCCCGTTCTTACATAAAAATTCATCAAATAGTAAGAGGATAAATGGCAATTATATGTTAAGATACGCGCTTTATGCACTTGCATTTACTATTATCACTAATTCGTTCCTATTAAACATTTGTAAAATATAGCTAAATGATTAAATTTAAATGACTGTAGGCAGATGTATTATTATTTTTTTGCAAAATACCTTCATTATCTGTATTTGCGTAAGAAGCTGTTATAAGAAACGAAACTTTATCCCCCCCGGTTCCTCATATATTTTATGCAAAATATCATAACAATAAGTGTAAATTAATTACATTCTGTTTATCGAACGATAAACATTATCTGTGCTAAATTTGGAATTTTATTTGTTTATTAAATACTATATAGAAATAAAACTTAATCACTTCCAGAAATCAAAAATTTAAAAATTATATTTTCCCGGAATGTACAAATTCCAATTTCATTTTAGAAAAAGGTCTTATGAAAAGGCGAATTACTTTGTTTAATGTGAAATAATTCAGCCAATGTATATGGTTCTTGCAACAATGTACATAAAAATTTTCATTAAGAATATGTAGATATAGAATTTAAGTAAAGTTTTTTCTATCATTAATACCAGAATTAAAATTATGGATAAGCTTTACTAGCTTTCTTTTATCATTTGGAGTTTAATCAAATAAGAAGTTTGTGATAAATATTTCGCTAGTATGTTGTATTCTTGATAATTCAGTTTATTATCTTTGTAACTAAGTATGATACATGGTTCACAAATCTGCATAATATTGGGAGATGGTACATAATAAACCATTCCAAAATACATTTATAAATTTCATGTAATTTCATCTGTATTAACTTGATCTCGAAGTTGTGATTTCTTGTAATACAGACAACACGGATTTTATAATATTTTTTTTGTTGACTTTTTGCATTTTATACTCAAGAATTGCTATTATTAACTTTTATTTTAATCTATCTAAACTGAGACGTATTTTATTTTCCCAAGAATGCGTTCAAAATACGTAGTTTAATCAGTCAGAGAAATCAAAAAGTACTATAGTCCATTTAGAATTTTAAATAGTTTCAAAATAGGACAGTTTCTGCTATTGTACAAAAAAAAATCCAAATTTTTGATAATTGACAAAATGGTTGCTAACAGCATAACTAGATGTTTTTTTCTGGATAGAGAAATAATTAAGGTATGCATAGTTTGAAGCATATTTAAAGCTCAGGTTCTTGTTTGTTCTCTATAATTTCAAGCAATCATATAATTTTGATAAAAACACATGACATACTGACGTTTAAAAAAATTTAATTTTAAAATAACTGGTAAAATTCGAATCCCTAAAACGAAGAGTTTGATGATAATGGATTTGATTGAGAAGTTACAACAACGGCATGATTTGCTACATGCTTGATATTAAATCTTATTGAAATCATTTTCTTATATTTTCCTAACATAAATGGAACTAGAAAAAACCTTTCTACCAGAGGTATATTTTTTTATAGCCACAACAATAATGATTTCATCAACTAAACTTTCCAGATTCCAAAAGGAAGATTAATTTGAAACATTGTTATCGCCTTCGTTACATGTTCGTAGCATTTTTCTTTCAGATTTTTCTTGGAACTTTGGTTTTAAAATAGTTGTCTAATAATGGGTGTATTAAAAATATGGTAATGGATTTACAAAATAGGTGTATTAAATATTTAATACGCTCTTCAAAATTATCAAAATAAGTGTTGGTTTGTATTGATGTATATCAATAAACAACTAAACTTTTCATTTTGAATGTACTTAAAAAATTATGTTTAACTCATTATTTGGGAAATTATATTTCCTTTTCATTAGCACTGTAACCTGAAATTTCAAAAATTTCCTTATTCAAATTAAAAGTAGCTTATTTTTTTTAAAACAAAACTGGGTTTTTTTAGAAATTTCCTTTTGTAAAAGGAAACACCACCCCTATAAGATATTCGATACGTTAAGAACTTCATGTTTTCATGGATTGAAAACTCCCTGGTTTTAAAAATGGAAGAGGTAAATTATATTCTTTTAATACAGATTTTTAATTTTAAAATTTCAATTAACATTTTACAAGTCCCTGATATAGATATTAACAACTTAATGGGAAAATTAAGAACTGCAGAAGCATTTCTAAAAAAGTACATTAAAAGTTTCCTTATAATTAAAAGGTATATAACATCAGATAATTAAGAAATGTAAATTATTTATTTAAATAGAAGAGATTGTAAAAATAGTGTAAATTTGCCAAATTGAAAACGAAAAAAAATATTATGTACATATATATATATATATATATATATATATATATAATTTTAATGTCACAATGCTATGTCTTTCACTTTTATTATATCTCTTCGTTGATAACCAAAAGCTTGTTTTTATTTAAAAAATAAAACTATCACCTCGGAGATGTGTTAAATGATTTTTGTAAAGAATTTTAATTTTCTTTTTTCCTATTTTAAGGAAATTCTTTCTTTACCTTTCACATTTCTTTCCTCTTATTTCACTCTTGTCATCATTTTTTTCATGAAGAGTATTTTTACATGAAACAAAAAGTTTTAACCTTGTGAAACACTTTTTATAATGCTTTTTATAAGCGTAATAAAACAAAAATAATTCTTCATTTGTTTAGCTTCAGTTTCTTTACGCCAACTAATTAAAGAAATATATCTCATACTGGATTGAAATTTGACAAAAAGAAAGACGAGATTTGATCAAAAAATTTTGTTAAATTCTATATTATATTTTATGTTAAGGGGACGAGACTCAAATACTAAAATTTCTGAAGCTTGCTCATTCTCTATATAAGTGGAAGCAAAATATTATTTTTATATAAATATACATAATAGAGAAAGTGTTTCAAATAATATTTTATCGTTTCAAATTATTGAATTTTCTTATTTTTTTGCTATATGTATTTAAACTGCTTAATGTTCTAAATAATGTTTTCATGAAATCTCTGCTACTTTATAATGCATTGCAGAATATGATACGTGGGACTTTTAAATGATCCTACAATAGAAATAAAAATAATGTAACCTTAAATTGGAACTCAATATATATATATATATATATATATATATATATATATTATTTCGAAAACCAACATATGGGATCAAGAAATCTTTATTTGCTTATCTTATTTATATCTAATAATTTATAAATACGAGGGGTATTCAATATGTAATCAGTCAAACATTTTTTAGTGAAGGAAACACTTAACTTTCAATGAAAAATCACACAAAATTTTATTAGTAACCTTGCAAAGAATTCCATTCAGTCCTTCTATTTATATCTGCGTAAACATAACTTCTGAAGTCTTTGTCTACTATGATGTCTCTACTTGAAGGAAGTACTTTTGAAAAACAGCATTCTGTGATCCAATTTTCCCTTTTTTTTAAAGTGTAAAACCATCAGGAAGATTCTATCGGATGAACAAGAGAAACAGTGAAAGTTCTTACGTGTAGATAGGAAAGCTTAAGAATTGTCTCCGAACAACTACCGTCAAAACGATTGCCCATAGTCCGATTTTCTGATTGCTCATGTGTGATTATTTGGAGAGGCAACACAATATCTACCACCTACACAGCTCACACATGATTAAAAAGTAAGACCAGTTCGCTTTGAAGTGGAAATGTCCGGGATGGCAGAGAATATAGACGTGCTTTATCTGCAAAACAATGTTTGACCTAATATGGTACAAATGACGAAGTGACTTGTCAACTGGATTTTTTATCGCAAAGGGACTTGGATTCATCTGCATCACCGTCCTTACGGTCCTTTTCGTGCCAATTTGGATTTTTATCTGTTTGGTACGATGAAAGAAACTTTTGCGTGGCATCAAGATCAACGAAAAGGTGAAGAAAAAAATATGAAACTGGACTCGAGTTCAAAGTAAAAAAAAAAAGGTTTCATTGCTGAGAAAATAAGAAAAATCAAAAAAAAGGATGGGACCAGTGAAGAAAAGTATTGGAGATTACATAGAAAAGTAAATAAAAAATAACATGAATTGAATAAATCCTTTTTTACAGTAATGCTTTGTAACGACAAAAATTTTGTATGATTCTTGTACTAAGCCGAAGAATATACAATAACAATAGATAATAATATCAATATATTTTAAAGCATTATGACATATTGTGAACTATAATTTTATGGATATTTCTTAAAGGAGACATAACACATAAATGCAAAGAAAAAATAATTAAACATTTAACAGTTTAAGAAGTTTCAAAAGATTAGTACCCCAAATATCTAATTTACATTACCGAAATTGTAAGAAAAATACAATTTTGAGCAAAACATGAGTAAAAATTCATTTATTGACTTTTCTCTCTCTCTCTCTCTCTCTCTGTATATATATATATATATATATATATATATATATCCCTGTAGTATAAAACAATGGAGTAGGAATAATATATATGACATGGAAATTTTAAAAAAAAGAATAACTCAGAAAAAAATTATGGTTAATGAATTTAATATGAAATGGGGTCATTCCGCCTTATACAAGCATATCACAACGTGATTTAATGTTTGCAAAAGTGTTCTTTATCCTCAATTCAGGGAATTAATTTCTACTCTGCCTACAATGAAGTATTCAGAGTACTTATATCTCTACGAGGAGAATAGATATCTCCATGTAACTGTTTTCCTAAGCTAATCCCATTAGTTCACTTTTGGGTTCAGATCAGAAGATTTTGCTGGCCACGGTATTCGCTAATTGGCTTCACCTTCAACGAATTCGTCAACGATGCTTTTTTTCGATTCAACGTCAAATCTGCTTTAACATATCTTGAACTGCGTTTCAGATATTGTCTTAATACTTTTTATTGGGTAATGATAACTAGGTTTATCTTTCACACATTCTCTGCAAAATGAATTACCTTACGACATATCATTTTTTATGGTAGGTAAAAATAATTTTGAGATTGAGTATATCCCATAGAGAAATGCTATTTACAAGTATTTAGGATATTATCACCGTTATCGGAAGGATATTTTAGAGGAAATTTTTTGTGCGGAATTTAAGAAGAGTAATTAAGTCTATATATGTAAGTTTATATAAATTGGATAAATTAGGCATCAATTCGCATACTTCGAATGTTGCCGAAAAAAGAGTATCGGGGAGAAACCATTACTTCACTAAAACGGAAAAAAAATATTTTCGGGTATGTCGGAAACACTTAAGCAACGGGTGTATTGTCTACATCAGAAGAGAGGAAATGAGAACTTCTACGTCTAGGGTAATGGAAACTCCAGTGGAAAGAGAGCTTCGTGTACAGTAGGAGCATGTGAGAGTTCGTACGTCAAATGAAAGAGATTGTGAACCTCAAGGTTTATGATAAGAGATGGGATAAAAATAATATTTGTTTTCTACCTAAGAATCTACGGTTTTTAACATGACTGATAAAACGCGTTAGTTAAAAATGGATTGTGCAAAATTTTACCATTCTAGGTAAAATTTTGCACAATCCACTTTTAACCAAAATAAAAGAGAATAATTGTCTACCTTACATTTGGAAAGAAGAAATTACCTGCCTCAATCTAAACGAAGCATCTCCAATCTGTATGAAGGTCGAACACTGCCAGTTATTTCAGCGAGTTTTGAATATAAAGTTATCATCTTGAGAAAAATATTTGTATTCAACCCAAAGAGCAATTGCGATGTAATATGTAACCTGATACAAAAAATCCACTATTTGAACTGAAATATAGTCCAATTTGACAAATTCATTTTAGTTAATGGAAAATAAGTGGTAGAAGAAAGTTTTCAACAAAAATTTCCTTATAAATTTAGCATTTTTTTGCCCTGTTAACTCAATTCTAAACAAATGTGTGTAGCATTTTAAAGCATTAGAGAATATAGATTTTATTAAAGAATTCATTTTATCCTTACGTGGTGTCAGTTTTTGCTGATATATAATATCATAGAGAGTATATTTTATCATAAAGTTATATTTAATTGATTTTGTTATTTGTGGATCTTGCGAAGAAAAATTAGAAATAACTGCTAAGAAATAGATAATTTTTTTTTTAGATTTTTCCGTCACTAAATTACTTAAGTACATACTTTTAATGATATTTTAAAACTACATCAACTTCATAACTCTAAACAATAGCTAATTGAAATGAAAAACATATAGTCGGGGAGCATAATTGTGGAATTACATTCTTGCAGTTTAATCTGCAAATTTGTAATAGGAATTAGACGTCGTTAATTAATGCATTTTTTAAGTTTTTAAGCTTTATATGACTTACAAAGAAATAAAATAACAATTTAGCATATATTTCATTACTTTAGTTTCTGAAAGTAGGCTGTAAATAAGCTTGAGTGTAAAAATTAAAAAAATTTCTGCTTTAAATACAATTTTCAATTTTAAAATTAATTTTCAGGAAGTACTAATGCTACGTGCATCGAAAAATAATGAGGTTGGTAAAACAAGAATTTGAAAGATTGTAAACATCAAATCAAAAAACTAAAAAGTTGATTTTTTAAGACTATTTTTGCCTTAGTTCTATAAAACAAGATACTATTGATATATTAATTAGTTTAAATTACTTTTGATATTTTGAAACGAAACGAGTTTCACGAAACGAAAAACTAAATAGGATTTTAAAACAGTAGGATAAAATAAATTAATAAAATAAAAAATACTGTAATTAAAAAACCATAAAATGTTTTTTCTATTTTTTGCTGTACATCAACTTCACATGGTAATTTTTTTTTCCCATTGCGAGTATTGAACCAGTATGTGTCCACCATCAGGTTTGAAGAAACGTTTTGAGAATATATCGGGAAGAGATAATAAAATACCGAATACATTCATTATATATCTTATCTAGTATTTGATTCAGATGCAAATATTTCTAAAAAAAAATGAGAAACAATGACGATCAAAGGAGACAGCACTTTTATAGCAAGAACTCCTAGAGTTATTAATATTAATGTTATTATTTTTTCTATTTTGTTGAAGTATCACATGGTAGAACAAGAGAAGGATGGATAATTCCACGCAGCTTGTGCTCTCTATGGAATTCTATTGACGTTATAATTAACTGTCTATTCACGAAGATTGACCACATAGCTAACAGATAAAATTAGTTACTATACATATATTTTGATATTAATTCTCGTTTCTACGTACAATACATATTATACTCATGTATCTAAATGAATCAAATGTATTACAGAGGAAACCTTGAACATTTTCAGATGAATTTGGTGAGAGTATTTGCTTAGAAATAGGCTTAATGATATGACACAAAACCAACTGATATGACAAATTCCTTTAATGTTACTTTAACAGTAGTTGTAATACATTTTTCTTAAAAGTATATGTAAAAGTGATTCCTTCGCATCCTTTTTATATATTTAAGACTAAGAAGATATGAGTGTGGAATACTTTTTAATGTGAAATAATTTACTTAGTTTAAAGTTAAAACGTTATGCTGAACATTGCCTCTTATTAATAATAACTAATTTTCTCCTGTAATATGATCTTATGGAACAATATTAATGAATGTTTACTTATAATATATATATATATATATATATATATATATATATTAAAATTTATCCGAGCACTTTTAATTTTTTAAACTCAAAATTACCTCTTAAAAATTCTTTTGACCCAAAGCAATTGTTCTTGACAGTGATTTCTTTCCTAGCTATAAATCCTGATATATTCCTGCATTAAACGAAATACCTTTAATGACTTTCATTTGAATTGCTTTCATAATTATAATCAAATGGAAATATCCTGTCTGATTTTGAAGATTTATTACAAAACGTATTTTATTAAAAGAAGGATAAAGGCTAAGCACTGTGCGTATTCTTTCTTTATTTTTTTAAACCACTATGTCAGCATCTGTGCTTTATTTTACTTGAAACAATTTAGCCACAGTGACAAGTTGTGTCTAAATTACAATTTTATTGAATTATAAAAATTACTGAAATTAGGAATCTACTCTTTAACATAATGAGCTATTTCTTTTAAAAAATACTAAGAAATGATACTTTTAAATACTTTAATAATTTTTGTCACTGCTTTCATACGTGTATTTGGAAACAAATAACGTCTGAAAGACAGTAATTAAAAATATTTTCTTTCTATTTTTTTTTTTTTTTTTTTGCTTTACTTTGAAGAAAGTTAAAGGCCTTCTAATTATTTTCCAATGCATCAGTTTATTGGCAACCACATTTTTAACACTCACATAATCACATTTTTTGTTACTTTCACTAAAGGAATGTAACACGAAATTTAAAAGGAAAAAAAAAACTTATCAATTCCTTTCAAGGATGCCTTTTCTTTAATAAAAACAGGAAAAAAATATTTAATCAATTAGTTATATGTTAGATATTTAAGAAGTCGTTAGGTAATGTTTAATATAACTTAATCAAGCAGATGACTGGATTTTCTTTAATGTGCTATGCATCAATTAAAAACAATAACAAGAAAGAAATTACCACCTTTCATGAAAATGACAACATTGAAGATAAATGAAACATAAATGATAGAATAAATCACTACATAGTTATATTTGTGAAAAAAGGAGACGTTTTTAGAGAACGGACAAATGCGTAAGCTAGTGTCATTGCTTTATGGGAAAAATCCACTCCTTTTGTAAGAAACAGACTTTATTTTTCTGGATAATATTTTACTTTATTAAATTGTAGCTTCATGTGTAGCAAATATCGAGAATAGTCATACATAAGAGAGCAGAGCAGCAGTAATTCACAGAAGAAGCTGAGGGAAATCAAGAAGAAGAATAAGAAAAATCGCGGAAGAGATTACATTATCTTTTTTACGCCAAAGACCCGAAGAACCTTTTATAGTTAGTCGTCATTTAAAAGCATCATCTAAAGTTACAACGTGATACAAAGGTTCGGAGAATAATTTGAATGGAATTTTAAAACAGATTGTTGGTATACAGTAAAGGAAAGTTAAAAAGAGAAAACGAAGTACGCAGGTAAGACATCACATACACACATTGATATATATATATATATATATATATATAACCACACGACGAGGCATAGAGTAATAAAGCTCTTTGATGGTCACCAGCAGTATTTCTTGCCAAATTTGCTCAAACTGTAAGGTTAGGTCATCAACTTCTCAAGCTCGATTGGAGAGAGATCTGGCAGGCCAAGGAAGTGTTTGACAAGCTGTAAGACAGTTCATAACAACACGTTGCGTATGTGGTCTGGCATTATCTTGCTGAAAAATAAGGCCACAGTACTGTAAAAGGAAAAATAGCAAAACAGGTTTCATAATGTCGTCGGCGTTTCACTGTAATGTCGACCATAGGCGTCAGGCTATCAAGGGAAGTGGCTCCTCACACCCTAACTCCTGGATGAGGTCCTATGTGGTGATAGTGATAGTGATCCTATGTGGTGATAGCAGTGATAGCAGGATTAGCACGCTGCCCTGGGCGTCTCCAATCACGTCTTCGATTATCGTCAGGATACAGTAGGAAGCTGGATTCGTCACTAAACACTATACGTCCTCAGTCAACATCATTCCAACTGTGATCCAGCCCAACCCCACAGTAATCTGGCTCGAAAATGTGCTGGCGTAAGTGGTAGTGGGCGGTATGAGAGTACATTTCGCTCTATCAACCATCTGTGTTTGGTCATAGTGAACAATTGTAAGCGAGTCGCATGTCTGATGGTTGATAACAGTGAATCATGTACTGTGACAACTGATAGGACAAACACTCTGTCCTCCGGATCTGCTGTGGCCCTAGTTCAACCGCTATGATCATGACGCTGAAATCTGCCATTGTCTACTCATTCTTCCGAGCATCTTTTGATTGCCACATCGCTTCTACCCACATGAGGAGCGATTCTCCTATTTGCCCATCCTTCCTCTTTCAATCAAATTATACGACCTCTTTCAAACTCTTGCAGTTGCGAATAAGAGCTGGAATCCTGAGGTGAGGTATTTTTTCAGTCTTTGAAAGGTATCCTTAATCGCAATGCAACAGAAAATTTAACCATCAAATTGAGAATCGCTTCTTATAAACACCTGCTGAGGGAGCAGTTCCGATGCGCATTCGCTCCCGCTATTAATTCATTGGACACCAAATTTTAGTCATTTTCAGTAAGATCCAAATGTCCGTGCATACGAAATTTCATAACAATCGCGCAAATGCTTTTTGGTGCGTCATCTTTTTGATTGTTATAGAGCGTATATAAGTATGTATGTATGTACATATATATATATATATATATATATATATATATATATATATATATATATATATATATATATATATATATATATATATATATATATATATATATATATATATATATATATATATATATATATATATATATATATATATAGGGTTTTAGTTGTGATAAAATATAATTTATTTTAAATAGAAATACTTTAGTTTCAAGAGCTCGAATAATGTAATATGAAATTTTATAAATTTCATTATAATCGAAATACACAAACTATTAATTAATTATATTTCTTTTTCATTGGGAACTTTGGGAAAATTGATAAAACTAGTTAAGACCTTATGTGTTTAACAGAAAAGAAATTCTAATAGTATTCAAATAACCTATAATAAACTTTAGTAGAATTAGCGAATTAAGATATACTAATATTGTTGTACTTGAAATATCTGTCAGATTTTTTATATAAATCTCCTTTGTTATGCAGATAATTCTTCGTACCTAGATAACTTTTAAGATATTTTCAAAATACAAATAATGATAATCATAAATGCATGATGTCTGTTCAGTGCAGGTGAAGATAAATAAAAAAAAATCAGACATGTAACCTTAATTTAAATTTTTAACCCCTAACTATTTGCTTTATTCAACTTTTAAATTTTACTGTATTTTATCACACTTCTGTTAAGAAATTAATTTTAATTAAATTACTGTAAGTTTACGAGCAAAGCAAATTTTCAATGACCTATTTTAAGTAATTTTCAGTTTGCCGCCTTTGACGAAGTACAAAACATATAATCTGTGTAATATATCTCCTTGTAATTTCATTTGGATTGAAAACAAATATTAATTAGGTTTTTTTATAATTTTTAATTTACTTATTAAATAGAATTAAAAATATTTAACTACTTTAAAAATATTTCCGTATTTTATTGTTTTAAAATTAACAAAAAATACCAATTATATTTTCATAAGTGTTTTTCATTACAATTAACAAATGATAATTTCTAATTTACTTTTGTAACGCTGGTTTAGTTGAAGAAATGATATTTGAGATGGAAAAGGCATGTTTTATTCTGGAAAACTGCAATAATAGAATTAACCTGTATTAAGCAAAATGCACAAAGTAAATAAATATAAGACTTCTGAAGCATTTTTTCTAAGGAGAGAGAAATAAACATCTAAACATTTTTTGACATAAATATAATGTATTTTCATTAAATCATATAAACACAATTGATATACTTAACTTCCAAAAAAGAAATTTAGCTTTTAAAAGGAAATGAAATATTTACTTTGGTACACCTGGAAATAAATTTGAAATCATAATCATGAGCTTACACAGAATAATCACTAAGAATCATTGTCATACTAGGCCTTTTTACGTCATCACACTGCACAGTTCTTGTATCACAAGGTATTTTATAGCTCAATTCCTTCGTCACTGTTCTAAATACATTTTACAATCCACAAATGCGGTAACCCAAAAGAAAGTTGACTCATAAATTTTTATATACAGAATTAAACTAAATAATTGTCTTAAAACGTTACTTTAAGTGTATACCTAAGTGATACAGCCCATATGAAAAGATTAATATTTTTTTTTGGTTAAATACACTTTCAAACAACAGTTGATATTTTCAAAGTGTATTGTGGGTGCAATGTTATACATATGCGAATTATTAAATCGTAAAATTCTACAAAATCCAAAATAAATGAGTTTGTTACGACTTTGTCCTTTGAAGTTTTTAGATTAAATAATTGTGTATGAAGAAAACTTGGAAATGTTTCATTTTAAAGAAGGATTGCTCATGCAATTAATAATTTTGAAGTTATATTCTTAAAAAAGTAATGTTTTTATCAATAATTGCAAATAATATATATTTTTATGTTATTTTTTTTATTAAAAATAGTATATAAAATAAGAAAGAAGGTTTTTATAAGTCTATTATTTCTACAAAGTACTCCTATGTAACAGTAACGTATTCTGCTTGAATAATTTTTATTTCACTAAAACGACTTTATTTCTGAAAGAACAATATATTAAAATTTTCAGTATTAAAGTTTAAGTTCTCAAACCTATAAACACTGGCGCTTGGGGGATAAATGCACGTAAAATATATATACCCTGAGAGTTTTTTCCTTGGAATATAGATGTGTAATTGTGAAATGTGTTATATCTGTTTAGCAAACATTTGAGTTTGGTCGAAATAGGCAAATGAAATGATTCAACTGACAAACCAATCAAGTCCCCACTTATTACAGCAAAAATTTAAATAAATTATTAGACCCTTGGTGTATTGGGGTCACATTATGTTGATATATGAGTTTTTTGCTTTCAGTAAACGAGATTGCATAAGCTGATAACGTTGATTAGAATACCCTAGTTAACCAAGTAACGCAATAGCATATTTAGATATTTCGAAGGCAAATTTTTGTATTGTATATCCTAAAACATTTATTGCAAAGGAATGTAAAATAATTTGATGGACAAATATTTTTTTAATAATTTAACCAATAGGAAAGGATGACCAGGATTTCATATTTCATGGATACATCATACTGATACTATTTCAATAAATGTTTAGCAATAAGTATCAATCATTTAAGAAATTAAAATTTAATTTATTTCATCTTAAAAGTATCTGGAACACCTGCGTTTATTAGAAGGCAAATTCTTTTTGTTCAGTGTTACTGATTATAATGCGATTTAATTAAATATAATGATATTATTTTAATATTATTTTGCACAAACAATACACCCCTGGATCTTTTCTTACCTTATAGTATCTGAACAAGGCAGAGATTACAAGGAAAAAAAATGTTGTTTTAAAATTTGTTTATTGCTATAAGCTTCAGTTCTTTCCAAAAAAGATCAAAATAATTTGTGAAAGATTTAATTAGAAAACATTCCCATATCAATCAGCAGAAACAATTGTAACTTTTCACACATACACACACAAACCCTTGATTAATAACAAAGTAATATCAGTTTTCATATGTTACTTTTTTGATTATCCAACTTTATGATGTATATAGATAACTAATTTCTAAACATGTAAATAAAAACAATATTTTGGTGCAGCAATTTATTAATTTTTTAGGAATGATTTATTTTGAAATAACAAAGTAAGAAATAGAGTTTTGTTCAAAACAAGTGGATCTAATATTTCTCTTGAGTATATTCCTTACAGAATTCGGTTGCCATGCAACGGCAGACAAGTTAAAACTTTTGTAAGCTATTTGTGAAAAACATTTCATTGACATATAAAAAAAGACATCATGATCAATAATTACATATAACATTTGATATATTTTCAGATGTCTAAAATAATATTTAGCCTTAGCTTAAAAATTCAAAATGCCTAAAGAATTGAAAAGTGGAAAACAATTACATTACATTATCCCTGAAAAGTGGAGTTTTTTCAATTTTGCAGAATTTAAATATTGAAATATTGAAATAATACTGTTTCATATCTGATTTATGAATAATTTGTCGACAATTGATAATGGAGTTTCTGGGTTGTAGAAGGTTATTTATTGAGCATTTCTTAACATTTTACATTATTTTGTCAAAGTTTTGTACTTGTCGTACTTCACAAGACTTAGGAATTATTTTAAAATATAAAAGCATGTTTTTTGTAGTTTTTGTTTATTTAATTTTCTTAATGTTATGTTCTAGCTAAAGTAGTATTATATCATTTTGTAGCTTTATAATTCCCCCATTTAAAATACTTAAGGCTATAAGTGGTAGATAAGAAAAAGCTTTTATTTCTGAAGTGAGTAATAAATATGAAAAAAATCACATAGTTCCCCCCCCATATAATGTAATTTTTAAAATTAATGATAAAATCTAGATATTTCTTACGAATCAGGAAATGAATATAAATAGACTAGCTGTTATTCAAAATTAACAATGGATCTGAATAAACTGAATAATCTATTATTTTTTAATTAATATGGCATTGGTTGGAATTTAATATATATATATATATATATATGCAGAAAAATAAAGTAATGCGTTTAGTATCAATTTAGTCATAAGTTTCCATATGATAAGAAAAACTCTTTATTAAGTAAATGTAGATATACTCAAGGATAGCAAAAAGTTTTTTCTTAATTATGCATTTGATTACATTTTTACTGTACTTACAAATTTCCTGTGGAACGTAGAATCCAAATCATTGGGCTGAAATATACTCAGATCCATAAAGGTTGTAAAATACAGATATGAGAATCGCGATCAAAAATCGGAACACTTACAGAATCCAAAAATCCAACTAGACAGCGATAAAGTTAGGTGTAAGCAAAATTATTTAAAACCCAAAATAAAAGCCGATAAGAAAATTCTCATTTAAAAAGAATAAATTGATCGAATTTTCGATGTAGCAGATATGACATCCTTGATAGATGCATGTCTTAAATTGAGCATCATCTTCTCTTGAATATTTAAATATCCAATTTCTGAAAATGGCCCATGTCTACCAATAGTGATTTTCATTCAATCGTGATGTACAAGAAAGAGATTATAATAACATTAAGTAAATTTTACGAATAAACAGGGTTATTTATAAAGGCAAACCTCATTAATATTTCCGATACAGTATTAGAATTGATGGGGACATTCTACCTGTCGATAAAAAGATTCTAATCATATTGCGTCGAAATTTCCTACGGGTAAACGAAGTGGAAATGTCGAGAAGAGAGTTCTCGATGAGGCAAAAAGAGTTAATTAAGGCAAATTGAGCCCATCTCTCAATTCCAGGTTTTAATCATCTTTACCTGAAATTGTGTCAATACATGATAGAAATTACATTGGATAGTAAATATTTAATATCTTAAGCAAACGTGACTCTGAATAATTATAATCTCTATAATGCTAAGTTTAATGTTTTACACACACACAC
>BMAW01082463.1:225173-292673 GCA_019974015.1 Nephila pilipes
AGTATTTGTATCATTTTATCCAGAAAAACTAAATTTATTGAAAGCTAATGTAGATTAGATATTTCTAGCAATAAAAGTGACATTGGGAGATTATTAAGCCTAAATGTTCCAAGATTATAATTTATTACCAAATATTGCGTAATTTTAAACTTGTAACTAAAACACAGGAAATTTACATTAATCTGGACAAATTTAAGAATATATATTTAAAAGTAGAGTTTTCTTCACATTATTTTAGAGTAATTTCTAAATTTATTAATAATAATTTTGAGTTTTTTACTTTTATTGGTACAATTTTTTTGAATTTTTATATTATTGTTTTTAAACTTTAATATTTCTCTATTTGTTTTTTGAATTTCTTTTTTTTTCTCATCTTGTTTCCCATGTTGCTATTATATTTTAATGTCTTTAATATCCTTCTGCATTTGTTTCCTTTCTCTCTGATAGACAGCTTTGCTACTTTTCTGATTTTAGCAAGATTGAGAAAATCTTGTTCAGTAAGTATAAGATTTGAATTTTGATGCTCCTAAGCAATTAGTCTAAAATCTAAAAAAAAGTTTTTTGTATATTTTATGTTGTTTATTTTAAATTATTTCAATTCCAATTTATATATATATATATACTCATAGACAAAAAAATTGTGGCAGTAAGAAATAATTGCGGGATCGTAACGAAACTGGGCATGAAGGTACATGACAGGGAGATATGCAAATGATTAGACGTTCTCCGTGAAGTATAAAACAAGTAACCAAAGCTTACTTGAGTGTGCTGAATCGTTTACAAAGGAAGAGCTGAGGTAGACATGCCATTACACAGCTTTCGAAGACAATATGAGCAGCTGTCGCAGTTTGAGAAGGGGAGAATCATGGGCATGATGGAAGCTGGGTGGTCATCTAGGCGAGTAGCTCGCCTACTAGGACGCTTCTGATTGTGTTGTGAGGAGGTGTGGAACCAATGGATCCGAAAGATGTCATTTACACGAAGACCAGGCTCAGGACGCCCTCGACAGACCAGTCGTCGAGAAGACCATCACATCGTAAGAAATGCACGCGTACAGTCAACTACTTCATCGGCCGCTTTCCAAGCACAGGTAGCACCTTCACTAGGGCCCCCTGTGTCTTCTCAAACCATACAAAGGCGCCTGGCTGAAGGACATTTGGGATCGTGGTGCCCATTACGTGTGCTGCCCTTGACGCCCACACTTCGACGCCTAGGTTTGGAGTGGTGCCACACACGAGAAAACTGGACTGCAGCAGAATGGAACCAGGTCGTCTTTAATGACCAATCCAGATTCAATCTCAGCATTGATGACAATCGTGTTCGTGTGTGGAGACACCTTGGTTAAACCCTCAATCCTACCTTTGCTTTACAGCGACACACCGCTCCCACAGCTGGTGTGATAGTATGGGGTGCCATTGCCTACAATACACGTTCACCCCTATTATTGATTCGTGGCACCATGGCAGTCCAGCGGTATGTCCATGACATCCTGTAACACATTTGTTGCCACTAATGGAACGGTCCCAGGAGCCATTTTTCAGCAAGTCGATGCTCGGCCTCACACGGCAAGGGTGTCACAAGACACTCTTGCCACCGCACTGTTAATATCCTTTCTTGTCTTGGCCTTCCTGATCCCCAGATTTGTGTACAATCGATCATATCTGGGATCATTTGGGACGGCGAGTTGGGCATCCCACGAGTTTGAACGAACTAGATGCAAGATTACAACAAATACGGAACGTAATGTCTCAAGACAGCATTCAGAACTTGTATGCCTCAATCCCCAATCGTATCGCATTATGCATTCGCGCTGCAGGGGGTTCAACAGGGTATTAAATCCTCCGTTCTTTTGCCTTTTTCTCTGAAATAAATGATCTTTTTATTTTGATTTTCAAATCATTTACTTATATCAAAGTAATTATTACGTATGTAAAATTTCTTTTCATTTTGACGACTCCTTCTTGCTGCGCTAATTTGTTTGTCCATGAGTGTATATATATATATGTAAGGATTTTTCTTCAATTTAATTTAATTTTCTGATTTATCCTACACTTTAACTATCACAGTAAGGAGTTTATCTGTATTTCCTTATACCTTTCAATTTTACCTTTTATTTCATATAATTACGTGTTAAATCCGCAGAAACTGATATGTTCTTATGTTCTAAACAAGTAGGGCTATTACCCTAACAAAATATATTCACCACTTAAAACACCTAAAGATCCCTTCATCTAATACCATATCATTTAAAAAACCCTTGCTATAATTCTCGAAACAGGTAACTTATTCAGTCGCTTCGTTCTTGATTGCTTGTCTGGGTGGATGAGCGTCCATCGCTATCCTAATGTATCTCCCTTTCTCTCTCGTGTAACATAAATAAATTCCTATTTCAAGTATTTAAGTTTCTTCATAGTGCCACGGCTAATTTAAAGCATGTTGAATTGTTAATAAGTACGAAGATAATAGTTTTACAACCCCATATATATATATATATGAGTCTACTATGGTTCATTCAACACTCTTTAACAATGATTATTTAGATGAAACAAAGAATGTATACTATTAACTTTCAAAAAGTCTGAGTATACATCGCTTTATCATTGGAATTTTTTCCCCTTCGAAGCGTAGCAACTCTACGCGGAATTGACTTAACAACTCATTGGAATGAAATTTCAGCCTGATCAAATTTTCAGCCTTAATTCTTCTACATCAGTCCGTAATTGCAAAAGTATCACCTGATTTAAAGTTTCCGTACAAGCTCGCATTTCGATGTTAGCTCATATATGTTAGATAGGATTCATACATGACTATCTACATAGTTACATTATTTGCTGAAATTATGTAGATTTATCCTTTTAGCGAGAGCAATTGATTTTGCTTTGATGATATAGAGTATTGTCAGCCTAAAAAGTTGTACCGTACTTCGTGTATTGATCTGGAATATTTTAATCCCGGAAAGTTTTTTCGTTTTTCTGGTAAATGGCATTATATCAGTAAATGGTCTTCATGCAGTTGAATGTAGTACTTTCCAATCAGCAATTGGTTCAGTGTGACCAAAGCATTTTGCCCACGCCATGGAAAAAAAGGTCCAAATAATTTTAGTGACACTACTAGCTTTTACCAGCCTAGTAGAGCAACAGTTGTGGATGGCGTTTTTTTAGTGAGGCACTCCAGTCAATTATGTCCTGGTATATACCAGTTACTCAAATTTTCACTGTACTATTCTCATGGAGACTACTGTCGTACACCTCATATTGATTGTTGATGTTATTTGACATTATTAATAACTGGTAACATTGACTACTACACGCTGGTAACACTGACTGATCTGGGATAATTGTTAAGACACTCCTGATATTGTGGGTCAAGGAGTGTTGAATTTTCTAACGCAGTAATTCTCAATCTATGGAACTCCCCCGCCTGGGGAGGGGGTATAGCACTAAATAGGATACGAAAGTACATCAAAAAGAAAACAGATTATTTGAAAATAATTTTTCATTTACTAAGAGGAAAGGAAAACAAAGTACATTCTGTAATAAAAAAAGCAAAATACATATTTCCACTGATATATAACACTTATAAATTGAATTTTATCGCTATTGCACAATGTATGTGATAATTAATTTATCAACACTAAATGAAAATCAAATTTAATAATTATAGTAACTCCTTTAGGATTATCTTGCCGAGAAAATGGTTTCTACCAAAAAAGGGGTTTTATCAGAAATAGAAATTGTGAGTTATTTCCCTATATCTAATGGAAATCTATATTTGGTTCTTTTAGCAGTCTCCATAGTAAATCCAAATTCATAAAGGTACGAAATCAATTTCAAAAATGTTATTATAGTTATATGAAAATTATGAGAGTTTATACTTTATATAGAATTTCTGAACAATTAATTTACAGATTTTAATGAATTTTGGTAGTAATGTACATCTGTAACAGAGACAGAAAAATACCATTCAACAGTCATTTTATTTACTCATTATTTTCAGTTACGCCAGCACAGTAGGAATGCCCAAATTCCTCATTGTGACATCGAACTAAAAATTAGTCTAATTTCGTGTATGCTCCCCTCTTCAGCCAAACAGGTCACATAGCCTGATGATATAACGAACTGCAGGCAGTTGGGGGGAGTCTCTGGAGCAATCTCTTTCTCTACTGTTGCAAGGCAACTCTTAACTCCGAAGATTCTCTGAATGGGATGGAGAGATGCAATTGCTCTAAGGAGAGTGTCCCACTCATGCTTTATAGAGCTGAGGTCCGGAGACCGGGCTTTCAAATTCTCTCGATTGTAAGATCTCCTCTCCAAACCTTGACAAACACATGTGTTGCTGTACCAAGCTATCTAGAGACAGTTCTTTCCCCCTTTCTTTATGAGCAGACCCTTTTACAACTTTCCCTGACCTTTTTACGACTTTGCTTCTATTTTCCGTAATTGGGTGGGGATATTTTTTCGTCAACTTTAACAGTTGTGTGCGTATTCCTTATCATTGCTGAACTTTTGGAAAAACCTTATAATTATTATAAAAATTATAAGGTTATAGTTATAAGGAAAAATTATTATTAAATCAAGTAAACCATTTAAAACAAAATTCAAATAAATATATAAAAAAAGAAACCTTATTATAACCAAAAATGCTTAAAAATAAGTAAACAATTCCAATATTCATACTAAGAATATGAATAATCTCCAAGAAAGAAATCACCACCGAAATAAACTTCAATTGATTGATATAAAAGAAACCATACCAGGAATTAGCTTCATTTTTTTTTAAAAAAAAAGTGAGATTAATAACCAAATATAAAATATTTAAAAAAAAACAATTTTAAAAATATTTAAAATATGATGATAAATAAGGATAATAAGGAAACAATAAATAAGGAAAGGTGAAATCTATAAGATTTGAATTTACCTCAAAAACATAATTAAGCGATTCATCAACTAGATTGGAAAAAACCTAGTTATTCAAGAAAATTTTAATATTGTAAAAAAACATTTAAAATGAAAAAAAAAGAAAGAAAGAGAGAAATGGAGGAAAACAGAATCAAGTAAAAAAGCAAAAAAATGATACATGGAAAAAAAATAGAATCAATGTACATTAGGAAAATATCTAAAAAAATATATATCATTTTAGTGACAGTTATTATTTTTATATTTTAAATTTCTCTTTAAATTTTTTTTGAATATTCAGTTCTGTGCATGTGATACAAACTTATTCATGTTATTCTGAAAATATGATATGTAAATTAACTAATTCTATATTTCCCAGTAAATAATTTTATAAAATATTTCTAAAAATATTTATATTTCAATTACTGTCAAAAGATGGCATTTTATTTATATGCAAACAGTAGAGATCTCTCTTATCAAAAATATTTCTAATAATTCCAATGTTAACCATTTTTAAATTAATATCTAAGGAAAGTGTTTCATGGGAAAAATTATTTTTTTATCAGATTTCAATAAGAAGAATAAAATTATGAGTCAGGTACATTATTTATGTCGGGATTAGTTTGGAAAACTTTGAGAGCATCAATTTCTTTATAGAACATGAAATTGTTATCTCTAAATTTAAATTCAATGAAATGAAAAAAAAAAAAATATTAGCTAAATTAATACTAGCTGAACCCCCTTGAGGAATACCATTTATTTGCTTATAGTTTTTTTTAGTTATAATAAATATAGTTTTCTTTTCGAACAAGATTAATAAGAAAGATGTTTTTTTCTTATGAAATAGATTTATTAATTTCTTACATTTTATAATTATCCAAAATAACCTCAATTAAATCAAATATGTCAATAGAAATAAGCAATTCTTCATAGTTATAAAAAAAACAGGAGTGTATATATATATATATATATATATATATATATAATCTTTTATATAGTTAATAATTTCATAACTATTTTTGATTATAGTAGTTTTATCAAAACTGTTGATTGTATTCATTAAAATCTTTATAAAAGACTTCTAGCTATAATAATTTAAGTATTTGAAACATTAGTCATAGTTCGAAATTTAATAGGAATTTTGTGAACTTTTATCGAATTCAAAGTGAAACCTATTTTTTTTATCCATAATTTTAAATATATCAGTTATTCCTCTATCATTATTAATAGTAAATGAGTTATTATAAATCAAATGCTTAAACGTCAAATCAACATATAGTTTCTTTCAAATAATTTAATTCCCTAGAACCTTATTAATATAATAAACAATGAATTCATCTCACAATTTTTTTATAAAATTATTTAAATGTTTAATATTTATACCGTCATTTGTTTTGAAATTTAAGTAACCTAATTCATCCTTAATATAAAATTTATAATTTTTAAATACTTCAATAGTTAAATTACACTTAATTTCTAATTTTATTTAGAAATTATCAATATCTTCATTAATTTGTTTGCTTGATAAAATTATTGTTATTAGAAGTAATAATTCTAAAATCAGTACATTTTTTCCTAATTTCTCTCAAATTCTTATCCAATAATTAGGTTATCACATATGTTGATATTCTTCATTAATAACTTCTTTATGATTCCCACAAAATTACATTTATTATTATTCTGTAATTTTTTACATTTATTATAGTTATATAACATGTCCCATTGTCTCTTTAAATATAAAAGATTTTCTTAAATGATAATATTAATACGAAGTATATTTCTACGCTTATTAGGAATATTATTATAATTTATTTTATCACAAGATTTATTGAGGAATTTTATACAAGAATATTCTACATTTTAACGATCCTTTACAGTATCAGTTTTATACTTACTAACCAGATAATTACAAATATCCCTAACAATATGAAGACAATTGCTATTTATATTATATTAAATAGTAATAAAATCATTTAGAATTTTAATTTCTCTCTTCTTCATTTTAACAAAAATTATTTAATACTTTTAATATTGAAATCATTTTCACATTTATGATTTAATATACAAAAATATTTCTTTAATAGCTTCAAAATTTAAACATTTTCACTCCTTATTTCTACCTTTATAATCTATTTTATCTTTAACCTTATTAGGAATATTTAGATTCAAATAACACTGATACTATATACATATTCTTTGTTATCCCTTTGCTTAATTTCTTGTGGAATTATTTTATTAAAAACTATTGCAGTAAGATCGTAGGGGTAAATAGTATTATAAGCCTTGATATAATGATTTTCAAGCCCAAACCTTTTATAGTGTTTACATATTATTAATAATCGTAAAATTAACATTTTCAAATTTAGGATTGTAAAAGCGTTTAATTTCAATACAATTACAATTTTTATATATTTAAATTATTTAGTGTCATGCCTATAGTTTCTTATTAATACTTATAGTAATATAATTACTTGTTTGAATAATATATTTATAAACATAGATTTTACACCTCAGTAAGTAATTACAATTATACGTCCAACATAAAATAAATTTTTAATTACTATATTACTATTATATTGTTCTTAATTATTTATTTTACAAGTTTGGCATCTCTTATCGTTACAAATATTATAATTTATCTCAGCAAGTTTTAAGTTATTATTTTTACAGTTTTCTAAACCATGTTCCTAATGAACTTGAGATTTACTATATATTTCAATATTATTATATTTTTATTGATTTTGAATTTATTGTTCCAAATGAACCTAGTTGTTTTATATAGTCCATACTTTCGTTTATCATACATTTCATCCTTCACTATGATCTCTCTAACTTATCTTTATATATATATATTTGTGCGTGTGTGTGTCTGTGTGTGCGTGTGTGTGTGTAACTTGTAAGTTAATCAACTTAATAAGAATTGTAAATTTATATTTTGTATAACTTTTAATTGTATTTGCCTCTCAAATCATAAAAATTAGAATTATATAAATACATTGATTAAACCTCTAATTATATTTGCCTCCCAAATCATAAAAAATAGAATTATATAAATACATTGATTAAACCTCTAATTATATTTATATAATATAATTAATCAACATAGATTTGATACAAAAAAGTTTAATAATTTTCAAGTTAATAATAAAATTTAAATTTTTCACTTTCATTTATATGGTTGTGAAAATGTTGAAGTGAGTATAATCAAAATTGTCTGTGTTCTTAAAATGGGTTGTGTTGTTAAAATTATTTTATTGAATATTATCAGACATTAAACCCATATGGAATAAACATTATGCATTCTAGTAAAAATGGATTACCAAGTATTAAAAATGATAAAGTAGTTTTGTATAATATTAGTTTGTATAATATTAGTGATAGAAAAAAATATCAAGTGGAAAGTAATAAAAATTTTAACAGAAAGGAATGAGGTAGAAAATGTATGTGAAAAATTGTGAACGAGGAAGATATTAAAAACATTATTGAGACTAATCATAATTTTCAGAAAGGTTTTAATATTAAAACATTAAATTCTTTTTTTTTTTTTTTTTTTCATATTTTTTTCAAAAAAAAGTTTATTTAGTTGCAGACCATTTTGTACACGATATATTTGTTCCATAAAGAAATTAGGATTTATTATAGTATAAAGCTGCAAAATATACAGTATGCAATATATATGCAATAATTAAATTTATTGTTAAGATGATTTTCAATAACGATAAATGTAAGAACTTGATTCCAAATAAAAATCTCAAAATTGAAAAAGTTCTTAGAAGTAATAAAACAGAGATTGTATTATTTTTAATTATAATACGTTACATTTAAAGAATAACGATAGGCTTGGGGATGTTGCTTATAAAGAGTATATTATGATGATTACAAAAAGTTCGGATACTGATCAGGTTAAAAATTAAGAAATATTATAAATGATAATACTAATTTAGCCGTAAAAAATCTTTTTTGTGAACAAATTAACTTAAATGTTAATAATTTTATTTATAAATTAGCAATTAACTATGGTCTTCCATTAGAAGCCTTTAGACGTTTTAAAGACAGCATTAATTATGACAACGAATAATTGGTCTTTAGAAAAGTAGATATACTAGTAATAATAAGGATATTTTTTGAAAGATTTGAAAGAGCTATTATTAATCTCCAAGATAGATTTATTGATATTATTACTTAATGTAGACAAAATACATAATCATGATGTCATCATATCTATTAAATTCTACATTAATTTTACAAATAAACGTCTTGACAATAATTTTTCCTCTACGGTAGTCGGATATTTTCAGAAAGAAATTTCTAATTAAATTATTATATTTTATAATAATATTGGTGTCAATATTAATTATGCTAAATTACCTCAAATTCATAAAAATCTGGCATCATATAATGAATGTAAATATCATTTAAGTTGAACAATAAGGGACACCTTCTTCCTAAAGCACCAAATGCATCTTATGTTAGGATGTAAAACTGTCTTTAGTCTTTATTCGTTTGTAATAATTTTGACATTGTTCTGTTGGTTTTTCTAATTTAAAAATTTGGCACATAACAAGGCTTCTTGAATTTCTGAAATCAATTATTTTCAAAAAGCTGATGCTAAACTTCCTTTCTTCGAAATGGAAAATACATTCGTTTAACCTAAAAATTAAAGAATAAAAATAAAAATGCATCTAAACTCTCATCATCTTTGTTTTATATATATATTTCAGGTTTTTAAAATCAAATGCACATTTAGAAGACATGTACAACTAAACATATAATGCAAATGTAACAGAAATTTAAGAACTATTTTTTTAGTTCAAGCTATTTAAAACAATTCTTTGAAACTCAAACCCTTATTAAGCAAGTTAAGTTCCCAAATTATTATATATATTTTTAAAACGATTGTATTCATATGTATTGTGAAACACTGCTTAAAAAACTTTTTTTTTCTTTCTGCTATTCATTTTGCTATTCTCTGCCAGAAATATTTGAAATTCTTTTTCTCTCTCTTTTATTATGAAACATTTTAAAGAAAAATACTAAGTTTCTTCTAAGACACTCTTTCTTTAAATGGGCTTAAAAGTAAGAGAATAATTTAAAAATCTAAAAGAAATTAAGTTAAACATTAAATACTTCTTCTGAGGAAATTTTAATAATAATGTTAACTTTTTTTCTAGGTTTCTTCAAATGGAGGTGGAGCAGCAATGTTTAAGAATGAGAGAAGAAACACGTTTTTAAAGATAATGAGAACATACAATTCCAGTTGTGCAGGTTTTGAACAAATTTAAAAAAAAGAATACTTTTCGAGTTCTAGTCACTTATCTCTAACTTCACACTCTTGAAACATGTTACTTTAATCTTGACACATTTAATTAAATAAATATCCCGCAAAAAATTAAATTCTTCGAAATGTCTTTAGTATTAATTTTGGTTTCTCGAATGAAATATAATTAATTAATATTATGTCCATCTTAAAATTCTGATGATTAAAAATGGAGCTGAGAAGTTACAAAACTATGTAAATAAACTTTTTACAACTGGTTTTATAAATATCAGAAATATGGAAATTTACATAAAAAGTGACGAATAGTGTTGAATTTTATTTACAAAATTTATAACAAAAGTAGTAGCAGTTCAATTTTTCTAAGAGAAAAATCAAATTAGATATATGTAAAATATTGTAGAGGATATTTATTAGGTTCTTACAAATATAAGCAACAATTGTTATACACGAATTTTAAAAGTACATTTTACGTATATATTTTATAGCTTTTAAAGCAATATGCTTATGGAAACAAAAGAAAGTGAAGATAATTTACATTACTTAGGTTACAATAGCATAAATAATGTTGTAGTCATATTTTAAGAATCTCATTATTAGCTGTTCAGAAAGACATTATGAGAAAATCACACGTAGTGAGTAACTAGAATATCAAAATTAACCATAATAGGTGAATTATATATATATATATATATTTGATTGCTTCTATTTCAAAGTGATTTTCTCGTATTTTTTAATTTATACAGTTGCTATAATATCTTTAACATTTTCGTGTTTGATTTTTCGGCCTGTAAGACAATTTTTTATCAAGTAATATGAGAAATGCCGGATTCAGAGTTTATAAATGTCATTTTACATTTCTTTTTGGCTTTTCTTTCCTTTGTTTCCATCGTGTTTCATGGCTTACAATGAACTTTTTTTATTATTTCAATTTTATCTTCTGGTTATTTGTTTCTGTTAAGAATTCTTTCCAATGTTTTCTTTCTTCCTTAAATGTTTTTTTTTGGTTTAGGGTTCAGAAATAATTGGTTTTGAATTTTCTTATAATTATTCTACAATCTCATTTTTTTTTTTTTTTTTTCAAATTCTTCTGTAATTTTAAAACTTATTTCTGTGCTTTAATTCTTGCATATATCATAATATTAATATATTAGTTATTTCAATTATTTTGTTGTCAGCATGTTTATATATCTGTATATATATATATATATATATATATATGCATGTTCCGTAGTTAAATTAAAATTCTGACTTTTATAAACAACAAAAATAAAATAAATAGCAATATTTGTTTTGAATAACAATTCAGAAAAAAACTATTTATAAAAACCTTTAGAATACGAGGTGTGGCTGTTAGATAACGACACTGAGGCTACTACAAAAAAAGTATACAACAGTATGTAAAAAATATGCAAAAAACAGTGCTTCTGTGAGCAAATCCGTATAGATATAGCCTTCGATAGCATTAGATATTTTTTTGTTTCTCAGGAAAAATTATAAGTCCAACAACAGAGCAACCAATTGCTGTGATATTTCACATGAAATTTGGAAAACACGATACGGAAACTGACAATTTATTAAATTAAATGTATGGCAATAAATATTTATTGCACATGTTTTGAGATGTATAAACAATTTTAAAATGGACAAAAAGACTTTGAGGGTGGTTCACGCCCGAGTCACCCTTCCACGTTAGAAAATTAATGACAATATCGAAACAAATTGGTCATCTGGTTCTATATGACCGTCGAATTAGTATTCATGCGATTGCTGAGGCTGCTGGAGTTTAGGAGGAAACCGTAAGGCAAATAGTTCCACCAGTCAATGAAATTCTTTAATCCACATTATCTGTCAAGGTGTTTCTAGCCAAGTACAACACCCTAGTGTTAGACCATTTGCCTTATTTGCCAGATCTTGCGCCATGTGACTTCTTTCCTGAGGGGAACTATGTATTAAACGGAACAAGATTTGAGTCATTTGATTAGGTGAAAGAGAAAGCGGCACGCGTACTGAAGGTATTTATTTACAAAAGAAAACTTTCAGCACTGTTTCGAACAATGGGAGATTCACATGGAGCGTTGCAGGGATAGAGGAGAGGTGTATATTGAAGATTATGAGAAGTAAATATTTATGGCATCAAAGTAACATATTTTACAGTGTCAGTCTCATTTCTTAATAGTTAAACTGGGTTTCGTAAAAGTAATTATTCTCAATTTTTCCTTAGCAGATACACGAGTTCATTAAAAGTAACTCAATTTCTTCCTCTTTAATATAACGTTGATTAGTTTTAAGACTTTAGTTACCAATGTTATAATAATAATATTTGTATATTTGAATATGGGTCGAACTTCGATTTTCTCATTTTATATTTAATGCGCTTAGTAACAAACTCCGCATGACTGAATTCAGTTATGGAACTCTAAAATTTTATATATAATATCTCTTTACTTAATTTTAAATACAATATGTCTTAGATTAAATCTTTGTCTAAAAATAAGAATGGAAACTGTAACAAAATTAAATAAAGATTTATTTCACTACATGTTATATGATAACATTTTTTCTACTCATATATTGTACGTCTAATATGCATTAATATACAAGTAATATTCAATAAGAATTCTCAATTAAAATGTAAATCCTTTTTGAAAAAATTAATTCTTAAAATCACAAATAAAAACAGTGTATCCTTATATTATAAACTACAGGATATTTTTATTGGCATAACAATCATCGTCTATCATTTCCGCTCAAGCCAGTAATCATCTTTCCACCTAAAAAGACCTGTTGTTCATACTGGCAACCTAGCCAATCAACAGGGAAGATGGGAAGAGAAAAAGCCTCCGAACATTTCCGAAAATAGGTGATGCTGTAGCACCCATTTCGATGGGAGGAGACGACTAAAAGGGATGTGATGTAATGCAAAAATGCTGTCACGCAAATTACCCATTACGGGAACCTCGTCGATTAAATTTGGAGCTGTGGAATCGCATGTACTTAGAACAACAAGCATAAGATAGTCTTTGGTAACTGTTGTTTTTATTGCTCCCACGGGAATAGGGGAATTACAGCGTAATATTTATAATTTGAAAGGAAAATGAGCAAATAAACTTTTATCTTAACATTTATGATTGAGGCTATGGGAAAGACGGTGTGTGTAGGGAGAGGGCAGAAATGCATCCATGTACAGAGCGGGATCTTCCATTAAAGACACGTCACTGATGTTATCATAAATCAAATATTAAGTTTTAGTGTTGAGAAATTATTAGTCACTAAGGGAAGAATTGTTTAGTCAACAACAAAGTGTAGCAGTGGACAATTTTTCAAAATGTTATAGTAAAAATGCCTATTTTCACTAGCAGTCAATTTAAACTTCAAAAATATATCATATTAAACTTCCTCTGAATTGTTTTATTGGACTAAAATAAAACATATAAAACAATTATTTTATTTACCTATCGAATGTTATATTACCTTCAGTCATATGTAATTCGGAATCAAGAAATAAATCAATATGAATAAAATTATTCAAAATTTTAATATGGTTATAAGGTAACCATTTTTTTACCTCAAAAATTTCAAACTAATTCTTTTTTATTTGGCTTCCTTCTTGGAATGTTTTAAGGACAATTTATTTTAATATTTATTTACCATTATTAGTCAACAAATGGGTCCTTTTCATGGATCTCGTAATATAACAAAATAAATTAAAACAAATTCTATTTAATGCGTTGCAAAGAAGAGTCTCTAGTTGCAAAATATGTTCTTTACAGCGCATTACATAAAACATTATTTTGCTTAATAATCTTATTGGTGATTTTTAATGATGGATACCTTGATGATTTTTTAAAAAATTATTTAAATAAAATATACGATTCCTAATAACTCTCATACAAAGTAATTAAAATAGATATATATCTCAGTTATGCAGTATATATTATAATTATTTAACCTCGTATTCTTAAGACATACCAATTTCTGCTGATGTCGTAATAACTTAGGCTATTTCCATGAAACAAAATTCCGCAAAATAAAAAGCTACTAACTATTAACCCATTAATACTCAATATATAATTCTTTATTCAAAGCTAATAATGTTTGTACATATTTTAAATGAACTAAAATTAATTAAAAAAATCCTGCATTAAAATTTGAATTTTTATTGAACATAATGTTACCGTCCTATAAAAAGGATGCTAGGCTCGAGAGGATACATATTTTGCCCAAACGCATCGACCCTTCGATTTTCTAAAACTATTCCTTTTAATACCTTATTTAGATGAATAATAAATAAGGAAATAAATGAAATAAAAAGAATTCTGTGAAGAACCTCAGAAAATAAAATCAAGAAATTTAAATTGCATTTCAATCATTGATAGGAAATCACAATTTAAAAAGCTAAAATTGAAAAATAATAGCTTTAAATGCACAAATTTAGAAACATCAAGTCTTACAATGAATTATATGTACCTTTACATTTAAATTTACATATGAGAAGGGATTAATAAAATATAAAGAATAATAAAATAAAAACAATTTGTAATTTTTTTACACAATTTATACACCATCTATTTAGTGTGAAAGATTCCAAGGCATTTATCCAACGAAACATTTAATTCATTTTCTTGTAGGATTTTAGCCACAGTAAGCGCATCTTATCTACTTCACATTCAAAACGAATAAATGATCCTTTCTATCATTTTTTTAAATGTTATATGGTCTCTTACTGCACTTAGAAAAACATGTCTGACAGATTTCTCTTCTAAACTGGAGGAGATCCATTTTGTTATAGATTTGAAGAGCACAATCTGTAAAGTAACCACACATTTTGTATTGATGCTTCTAAACAGTTGTCACCAGCATTTTTAGATTGCATAGAACACCAATGCAGGGACATTTTTTGGTCCATAATATCGGTGCTTCCCAAAAATTTATTATATTGAAAGACAATATAACCATTGGTCAATCTATACAAATAATTTATCAATATTCGACCAGCGTTTCTTCTGAGCTATATGTTCAAAACCATAATGGTTAGACGATAAAGTAACGAAACTTTCTATTGTCATTTCACCGAAACATTTTTAAATGTTTACTGTTTTGAAAATCAAAACTTCCTCTATACTTCTTTTTAATATATTTAATACTTTCAAGTGGATAACTTTCAGTTCGGTTGACTCGTTCAGTGCCAGGCGTTTCCATTCTTTTTCTGTTAACTTTTCGATATAAAAATTTGATGTAAGAAGATTATCCAAAAATAAGTCATACTGTTTATTTTATGATAACTCGGAAATCAGATCCAGAACAACTACACCTCTTGTACCGATTCCATAACACCAATGCATTTATCCAAAACAGTTTCCTCACCTCTGTATATCTCAAATTGTATTAGGTGTCCAAATTTTGTATTTAGGCACCAAATTCTGCACCAGAATGTGAGACAGGTTTTCCTTTTTTAAACAGTTTACAATCATGATGTCCAAAGTATGGGACCATACTCTTATCAACAGATAACTGCTGTTTATTTGGAAAATACGTTAAGAATATTTCATTCAAATAATTAAAAAGCGGATGCAACTTAGCCATCTTGTCTTTTTACTTAAATTGTTGTTGCCAGCTAAATGTAGATACTTTGCATTATTTTCTCAAATCTACACCATGGCGTGGCTTACGAAATCGCATTATTCTTTACATCACTAGAATTTTCGCAGTACATTCGTCTTCTTGGGAGAACATTGTATCCAATAGTGAAAAGGACAGCAAAAAATTTCAGATAATCAGCACCAATAACAAAATCACGGTCTCCTTTTTGACCAGCATACAAAATCAATTGTTCTAAAATGTGTTCACTTATTTTGTCATTTAGGAACAGCTCAAATAAAGATGTGGGAGACCAATAGGTGTTCAAAAACGATAGTTTTACATCATTCTATATTGATTGAAAGGGATTATTTTCAGGCAATTCATTTCTTAATCAGTTCCGAATTTTCGGGGGAATGTTTGCTTTTTTTTATTTTCTTTCTATTATGAGGAAGAATTTCATGTTCATCTTCACTGTCAGATTTACCTATAAGAATTATTCTTAAATATGAATTATCCTTATTTCTTAATTATTCCTTGGTTAACAGAACATTTATTTTGAAATAATATTCATAAACATGGAATACTTAACAATTAGTATTTGTGAAAATAATTTGTAACATATTTTTTTTAAAAATAAAAAACAATTCTTTTTGATTTTGGCTTAAAAAGATCATAAATTGAGGGAAAAAAATAGCATTCTTATAGCGAAACAGACAAGAAAAACCTGTACTCATTCGTGACTAGCGTCCTATATATAGAACGCTTCGCACTAGAAAATATAACATTGTTAAAAAACAAATTTAATGATTAAAATACGTATTTTAGAAATGAGAATCGACTATGATTATTGCATAAAATATTTCCGCAGCGCTGAAAAACAATAAAATAATCTCAATGTTGGAATGATACCCTTTTAAAAAACTAAAGAACGACTAACTCGGCATTTAAAATTTCAAAACAGAAATATAACATTGATAAAGCACTGCCATCTGCTATATAATAACAATTGTAAAAGTATTCTGCTATTTAGATCGAAAAAAGAATAAAATTCCGTCACTTTGATCTAATTACGTAAGCGTTTTTTTAAAAGGACGTTAGGCACAAATGGGTTAATTTACTTGATATTATTTTCAGAAATATCTAAAGTGTTAAAAAGGCTCATGTGTAAAAATGGCAAAAGAGGAAAATATTTTATTATTTTCAAAAGAGACTTGAGCCTAATATATCTATTTTCAAGACAATTCGTAATAACTTATAATTGATCGTATGAAAACACACTAGTCCACAAAGAAATTTTGTAGTATTTAACAAAATATCATGAATGTCTTGGAACAACCTAACATATTGCAAAATTTTATAATTTATACAGGGAATGATTTTTAGAGACATTAAGTTCATAGTTTTGAACATACTACTAAATGCTACTGATTGTGATTTTTTAATATTAGAATGGTAATTCATAACATGAAAAAAGCAAACGTCGGGACAATTTCAAATCGAATGACGAGAATTAAAAATTTAGAAAGGGAAAATTAATGAAAAATAATGAACTTTTTACAAAATTAAAAATTTATTTTTGATATCTTTACAAAATTTCTTTTGAAATTATGCGGGAAAAAAGTCAAGCATATATTTTATATTTTGTACGATAGAGCTAATATACGTTCTGAAAACAATTATTTGAATAATTAGTTTTACTGCATTCATGTGTGAAACAGTGAGGGCAGAATTTATCTCTAAAAATGTACAAAAAATATCACTCAGTTAGAACACCTCCTTTTTCTCGCTTTACAATAGAGCAATTGAATTCATATTTAAATAAATCTATTATTATTAAATATCATTTCTCATACTGAAATATAAGTATTTATGTTAGATATAAGACATTTTTTTACATAAAATAAAATTAAAATATTTATATTTGTATATGAATAAAATTATTGATCAGAAACTGAATGAAATTATTTAATTGACTATAAATGAAACAAAAAAGTTCCATCTTGTTTTCATAATGTTATACCTCTTCAAAACATTCCATATCATAAGCAATTTATTCTTAAAATTCCTTGAATAAAAATTATTTAAATTTTCAAACAACTGAATACTTTACAATTTTAATTACAGAAATTTAAAATTAAGCAATAAATCTTACAGTTCTATTCTTTTTTAAAAAATATCAAATGAAGGTGAATATTAGATCTACTTTCTATGAGATATTTTTAATATAAGGTAGCCTATAATGCATTCTCATTTCTAAGTTGAAATTCAGCTTAAAAATGTTGTTTGATTGTTAAATTGCCCCAAAAAACTAATTTTTGGAAATTGAACTGTGATAAACATGTTTCGATATCAAAATCTTACTACCGTAAAATTTAATAAGCAAAATAATTTCATTCTCTATTTTTAATTTACCTCTACACAGGCGTTCTGGTAACAAATATGAAAATACAATAAAGAGAAACATAACATTTTAAAAGGTAAGCCAGCTTAAGTGAGAACTGTCTCTTAAAAGTAGAGTGCAAATTAATTTTTTATGTAGATTTATGGTAAGCACTTTGGAAAAAGATTAATCTTTTGCTGAAATATGAACTGAGTTTCAGACTTTAAGAATTAATCTTCCCTTTGATATATTAATAAAACCTTTTTTTTATTTTTATATTTATTTTCACAGGAGAAATAAATCAAATTGGGGCGACCGTTTATTAAACAGTAGCTTTCATATATTCATACTGATCAAATTTCCACAAACTTTAAAGGATTTATTTCATAATGAATATTAAAAGAAATCTAATAGCATATTTACTTATTCCTTGGTTTAAATTTCTAAATAGTTACTTAGATATTTGTTTTTGAACTAATATTTAAGCTTTTAAAGAATAATTCATTACATCAATAACATCAAAAAAAATGAAATTTACCTAATATAACAGGAATTAAAACCATCCTGATATTGATCGAAATTCTTTATTTTGATAAAAAAAAAATATAATTTATATATTCTCCTATAACTTCATATTATTCTAGAGATCAGGAGTAGATTCTTAGTTTGGAAACCTGTGCTAAATTATTTGCAACTTTCTAGCGCCATTTTGAAGCAACATTTGATAAGTATATTAAGTACTTTTGAATACTAAAAATATAATACATTAAAAATCATTACCCGTATTTTTGAACCGTAAGAAATAACCTTTACTGATAAAAAACGACATACAATTGAAGTGATTCTTTAGCACGAAGGTAAAATTAAAATATATATCTTGATGATATATTAAAATTATTAGATAAGATCCATTATTGGTACAGTTTGTTGATAAACTTATATCAATACGCCATTGAAAAGGTGGGTATGTAGCGTAATACCAAACTGAGAACAGTGTTTTTTTCCAACATACTTGTATATAAACTAGTAAATTCACTTCATTTAATAAAATATTATTTTCTAAAAATTTCCCGTATAACATTTAGATGCGTCTAAACGTCTACTGCGTCTTACGCACGAAACATTTGGTATTTTAGATAAACAATTATTTATACATATTAAATTGAATTATTAATCCTAATTTATTCATTATAAGTCAATTAAAAACAATTAATTTCCCCCTGTGGTAGACAAGAAAAGTATCAGCTACTACACAGATATATTAATACACATCAAAACTTAACAGTACAATAATATGAGAATAAGTCAGTGATTCTAAGCTAGTGGCAACGTGCAAATCTTGAGGTACTCGAAGACTAAGCGAGCAACTCAGAAAAGAAATGACACCACTGTTTTAGGACAGATCTAAAATTATTTTTATCTATGTTATCTATCATATAAACCGACTTTTGAAAAAATCAAGATAAAGATGTACTCTCTCAACTACTTTGTAAGAAGATAAAATTTATAGCACTTTCTACATGAAAAAATAATACACAGTGTTTCAATATTCATGTGAAAAAATTTAAGGAGTGATCGAAAAATTTATAATTTTCAACCTTCAATGCACAGGTGGAGAGCAAGCGGTGAATTGCTAAACAACTCTGTAATGGAAAGTATGAAGCACTAGTTTTCTTTCACATCGTCCTAACTACCATGGATTACAGAAGGCGTGGCATTTTTCTGATTTTTGTACGTTGCCATGCTTCCTGAAATCCATGGTAGAAATGGCGGAGTGTAAGAAATTTCGCGCTTTATGTTTTCCATTACAGTGCTGTTTAGCGGTTCATCGCTTGCTCACTGCCTGTGCATTACAGGTTGAAAATTATAAATTTAGATATTTTCCATCACTCCTTAAATTTTTGCTTATGAGTTTCGAAACACCCTGCATATGAAAACAAGAATATTTACGATCCCTGTAAGTGAAATAACAGTTTCTCTTCACCTAAAGGAACTATCACTTATTATATAGAATAATTCACAAGATCTTTCAAGTGAAAGAGTTGGGTAATTTTTAATCATATATTTTTCCAACGCTGATTTTCAGTCCAGTTTACATGAAAATGTCTTATTCAAATGCTTTTCCTGTAGCAGACGTGGAATACACATTGCTAGTTGTCAAGAAAACAAACATCCTTCATACAGCCTTCTAAGTATTATCCTAGCTGATACTTTTTTATCAGAAATAAACGCGGATCTAAGGTTATGCAGAATTGCAGTTTTATTTCACAAGTACTCATCGTTATACTTCGGACAAATTACGTTTCATCTAGCTAAGAAAAGAAGTCAAATGAAAAGTGTTTGTGTTCTCGTAAATTTTTAAAAATAGAGTAATTTCTCTATTTCAGCCAAATTTTTTACTATTATTAAGATTACACATGTCGTAACTTTTATAGTTCTAAATGTGAAGCTTGGGATAAGAAAAAAAAAGAAAATAGTTTAAAACTCTTAATTCAAAATATTTTCTGTTAGCACTAGAAACTATAAGAGACCCATTTTTTAGGATGAGTAGTTTTTCGTTATTATATTCATTTTTTTTTATATAAAACACCATTCTTAATATATAACACATCGATCAATAACTCCCGAGACTAACCCAGAGATGGCACTCGTAGTAAACCAGTAACCAGGTCTTTCTAGAGTACTAACCTTTGCTTGAAACGTGTCAAAATTTTAAGTCGATCGGACCAGGAAAAAGGTTTTTTGAAGTGAAGTGAAAAAGGTTTTTTCCAAGTGGGTGCCGCGATTGCTTTCGATGGAAAACAACTGGCAAGTCATTCGTTAAGCTGTTTATATTTACTCATGCAACAAAAGATTTTTGCGGAAAAAAAAAAAAAAAAAAAAAAAGATTTGGAAAAGCGTTGGAGTTGATTGTATCACCTAAAAGGTGATTAACAAAGGTATTATGTTGATGAAAAAATTTTGCAAAAAAATGTTGTTTTCAATTGTTGAACTCGAGTTATTGATATTTGTTAATAAACAATTCCTCTATTATTTTTACTGGAAATGCAATTAAAACAGAGTTTTGAGAAATTTTACCTAATACATTTGATATATCTATCATGGACACTGTTATCATAAAGTGTTTGACGTTCTATAACTCTCAGATACTGCCATGTCATTGACAAAAATAAATCAAGAACACTGCTCTGAACAGAAATTATTTGGCAGAGTTTATTAACTCATCAGGTGGTCTGTTCCTCGGTTGTAAAAGTCCTCACGATGAGGATTAATAAACTAATTCGAATAATTTTTGCAGGAGTGAAGATAATTGTTATTCTGTTACAAGAGAAACGATACTGAATATACTATTGACCCGTTCTTCCTCTACAAACTTTGTAAATACACATATTTCCACTTACATAATGTTTCATAATTCTCTTAAAGAACGATAGTGAACGAATGAGACAAAAATAATACTAGTAAAAGGATGTTATTCATCTGGCAATTAACGTTGAGAGACCCTGAAATGAATAATTTATCTCCAACACCTCAAACAAAAATTGTCACTTTATTTCCATATCTGGATGGTATGAACATTGGACTTTGATTCAATGAGTCGATGGTGAGAAACACTGTTTAGTTACGAAAATCTTCGACAATGAACGTTTTGAATGTTATATTCCTGAAGTTCACAGTAAGTGATCAAAGAGATCAACTACATCAAATGTTATTTTGCTTCTGATAATTTTGTTATGTTTCAAAAATATTTAGAGCTAATCTTCATCCATTTTACCTCAAAGTAAACTCTGAGCTGCAGAAAACCTATTGGTAAATACGATGTAGATTATTCTTATTTCAGAAATGTTGCATGGTCAGCAAAAATTTCACTGACGAGCTCATTGAGGGTTTTCGAAATCTTCAGATATTGAGGTATATAACTAAATTTACAGCAAATCATCAAACCGAATAGTTGAGAAAAAAGATTTTTTTTTTTTTTTCTTCTCATCCCTGAAATTTCAAGTCTAAGGTTCATATGTCGATGAAAGAATGATATAGTAACGTTGCATAAAATGAGATAAAGCTCTATCATAATTTAGGAAACTCTTAGAAACGCTACCCACTTTGAAACACGACATCTGTATACATCAACACCCGTATAATTCGGGTAGTGCCTCTTCGATTATTAGAACACAATTTGGTATAGATCAAATACCCTTATACATACTAATTTTTACATCGCTGCAAATGGGTTTTCACGGCATTCTTTATCCCATTAGGATGGTAAAATGCTATTCAGAACATAGGACAAAGTATTTCAAGATGTGGTCGGTATTGACGCAATTGTTAAATTAATCAGGATAAACCGCTTTTATAAACGTACTCGATTTTTCTTAAAAATCTTTTTTATAAAGTATATTAATTTCAATAAAAATATTAGCTAGTTCCCTAAGCTAAGCAAAATTATAGGTTCATGTGTAGTGTTAAAAATTTTGAAAAAAAAACTGTTTTCCATTTATTAAGTTAGTTTAATAATGGTAGAAAGTGAAGTTGTATAAAACTAGGAAATATAGCTAATATTTCTAAACATTTTGCATTTTGCATGAAATAAAAATATTTGAATTGACAAGTTTTAATCTTTTTTTTCTTATTTCTTATAAACATCACACTTAAAACATCACTTACAGAAAAAAGATACATTCATAAGTTTAATACTTAGTAAAAAATGCTGAGAAAAGGGAAATTTCTCTATGTTTTAAAAACTCATATGGTTTGTGCAAATAGAAGTGATTAAAAAACCAAACATATTGATTTCGGACCACCTTTATATATATATATATATATATATATATATATATATATATATATATATATATATATATATATATATATATATATACATAGTTTTCTTCTTAACATGAGGAAACTTCATACTATTAATAGTGTATCTAAAAATATTTTAACTCTCTTAAAAATCTAACAATCATCAGATTTTCTGAAATCTTATTCATTCTAATTTAAACGATTAAGTTCAATGCAGTATTTAAATTCTAGGAAAAAAAATCTGTTTGAATGTTCCCTGAAATATTTTGATTTTCATAAATTGTGTATAAAATTCTTACTTATCTTACAGAATATGGAGAAGAAAGTTGTTCATTGAAGTAAATATGTAAAGTAAAATTTTTAAAATGTAAATTAAATCAAAATTGTCGAAGTGCATATTACATAGTATAAAATACGCAATACAGTACTTAACAGAAGGGAAACTTATTTCATTAAATTCCCCATGTAATGTACAAAATATATTTGTGATCTTTTTTTTAAGATCCTTTTTTAAGAAAATGTAATGACGTACTGTTAATTACTTTACGGAATTTCAATCGAAAGAAAATAAAAAGTTCTGAAATATCACATTTTTACGAGGAGTTTCATTTAGCAAATTAATTAAACTTTGGAAATTCTTCATTATTAACACTCTAGCACAAACTAATATAGTACTTTCACATTTAGACATCGCAACACTCTCTGCAGAATAAAACTTCATTTTTCAAAAATCTACTGCATCTTTTTTTTTATTTTCTATCTTTATACGAAAATTAAAATCGTGTTCATTATGAGGTATTAATATATAAGTCTTTATTTCGTGTAAGCTTTGGTGTATATGTGCTGACATATGTTTTATGTAAAACAGAAAAGAGTTATCCGAATAAACATAAATAAAACTATAAAGTATAGTATTTATGAAAGGTCTTGGTAAAATTATGATATAAAGCCTCTTTGTGTATAAAACTGCGAATGAATATAAGTTATACAGAGAAATAAAATAAAAATAAATGCTTAAACACATAAGTGAATATCTTTATAAATTTGAAAGTTCGTTTGTCCGTACCTTATATAAATCCACGGAACTGATCGCATCACTAATTATTTAAGACGCTTTGCTGATATATGAAAGGGGTCTGAGAATATCCTCAGCAACAACATATTCATGAATAAACTTTATAAATTTTCAAGATAAATGTCAAGATAAAAGTGTAGTATGTGATTTTAGATACTTATTTCTATATAAATAGCATTAATTTATTTTGATGAGTAAACAAAATGAAAAAAAAAAAAACTATAAACTTTAAACAACTATTTAACAAACTGCTGAGATTTTATATTCACAAATTGAAAAAAGTATTATTAAAATATAGTAGAGACTGTTATATATACAGTTGCATAATTTTAATAGTTATAACATCTATATTTCAAGATATTATTAAATACTATCGTAGTAAAATTAAGATTCAAAGTATTTTCAAAATTACAGGAAGAGCAAAATACTCAGCATGTTTTTTAAGAAGAAATCAATTATTGGTTTTGTTGTATTGTACAACAGATCATCTTTTCTGTTCCGATTTGTGAATTCTTGTGAAAAGTATACAAAATTCAAATAAGAGACGCACAAAAAAATCATATTAAAACGCCAAATATTATTTTATTCAATAAGTATTACCACTGTTCTAACTTTGTGATTATCAGCCTCTGCTTGTAAAGAACATAATGTATAAATTGATTTGGATGCACATCTCAAAGAATATAATTTAGTTATTTTTAGAATGAATTCGAGTTAAAATTAATTAGATCATTCCACACAACAATAGAGATTTGACAAAATGATTGAACTAAAACTAAAGAACTAAAGACTATGAAATTTGATGAAATTTAGAGTGTATTTTATTTATTCAACTGCAATTTTAAATTTAAAATTTAATAAGAACTCATATACCTGCCAGAAGGAGGGATGACAGAATGGTACTATAACGTCGAATCGATATGTTATCGCGATTACAATGCGTGATAGCTTAAGAGAGGGAATATTTTTAGAGAGTCATGAATGAGAGAGAGAGTGTCCAGTGAGTAACTGTGGAAAATGTGTGCGTCCCAAACTTGGCGGATGTCCTTATTTAAAGAAATCGCTGAGAGAGATGAAGGTTCCAGAAAGAGAATTGACGTGCCATTTTCTCCCGTAAGAATTAATGACGTTTCTGATAATTATGTATTGATTGATTCTCTGAAGGTTGTTCATTTCTTAAATTTAAGATGATTTAAGGGATAGTCCAAAATAGACAAAAATTGCTACATGTTTGTGGTTTCCCTCACTCATAGAGCAGCATAAAATATAAATAAATAATAAAAGGATTTAAATGCGAATATTAAAAAATTTAAATGAAATTCAAATTTGATTTATCATTGTAATTCTCAGATAAAATAAGAAATAGTATTACGATACCTCTTACTCAATCAACCTTAACTCAATTATTATCTCCCGAACACCATGCTTCTAATTTATAAACTACAATATCATTACTCTACTTCACAGTGAGAAATTTTATCAAGGAAACCAGAAAAAAATAGTTATCTTTAGTTTCCATCTATTTTCATAAATTTTGGAAAATATATTACTACAACTCTTAAATATATTTACGGAGTCCTAATAAGAACACTCATATTTCTTATCTTTCTATATAAAGATTTATTTGAGAGACAGAAAGAAGGGACTATGGCATCATATATTCTTTAATTTCATTGATTTTTATTTTTTTGATATCACTGAAGTGTTCCAAAATAGCATAACGAAAGGAGTTTCAACGTGCTCTCTGATAAAAAATAGCTAAATTAGATGGAAAAACTGAAACATAAGTAAAGTGCTAAATTTCCTCTTATTTCAAAAGATAAAAATGTTTAATTCAGCAATTAATTACATGAATGTTGTATTACGAGAACGAACAACACTCGAGGGTTTTCGTTATCTAGACCAATTAATATAAAAGATTGTTAATTTCTGTCTGGAATCAGTTAGCGTCATATTTATTAAAAATCGATGCACACTACATTAACACAAATTTGCGTATTTATTCAGAATTAATTTTTACTATGGGGAAAACATAAATGAGTAAAAAGTGACCAGATAAAAGGAATTTAAAAAAATTCATTTCTGATTACAGAAATGTTATGCATTCGTTGAAAAAAAATGAAAATAACGCGGTATTTTTAAAGGAAAATGCAGGGACTAATGTTTTTGTGATACATAAAAAAAACGAAAATGCTTCCTCTCAATTAATCTAAACAATTATAAAAGTATTGATTAATCTCACATATGCGCAAAATTTCAGGAAATATTATTCCAGAATGGTTTCAAAGGAAAATTAATATAAATACATACCGGTTTTTCATCCTCATTATTGATTGAGTGATTGTTTATTGACGTCGTACTCAATAGCAACATGAGGACTTAAACTCTAACAGAAGAGATGTGCATCAACCACAATACACGATGAATCTTTAGTGGAATTGGAGCCATTTTCCTATAATGAGATGTCTTTGAAAAGTTCCAAGTTTAAAAAAAAAAAATATTAAATCAGGAATTTTCCAAGAGTGCAAGATGTAAATATTTTCGAATGAATAAGATAAATATGTTGTCGAAAAGAATAAATAAAGGCAAACTGGAGTCGCAGCAGTTTCTTTCAAACATAATTTATAAAAGAAAAGACAAAAATAAATACATTAGATATTTTTTTTGCTGAGAAAATGAAGAGTAGTGATTTTCTATAAACCCAGTCTATATTACTTATTTACACATTTTGCAAAGCGTTGTAAATACATCAAATCGCAGAAATCATCAAATAATAACGAACATTTAGACATACTGCCAGCATTTTTCTAACATGTAGCTAGTTATATTTCATTTAGACTACATTTGGGATTTGGCGAAATCAAAAGGTATTTATATATACCTGAGAGGCTAATGTACAATTCCATTAGATATCATTTGTCAATGATTTTATCGCCACCGTTATTCTCTTCTTTGTAGTCCATTTCTACAAGTAATTGACTATTTGTTGAAAGTTATTATTTATTTTGTATTTTTGGGGCATCTATTTAAATGCTGATGAACAAACTTAATTTAGAGGAAATTTTATCAATAAGCGTAAAGGAAAATTATTATTTATTTCTTGCATTTTCTAAGTTGTTTATTAAATAGAGTTTGTTAATGTTAAAATGTTTTTATTTATGTTAAACTCTATTTAATAAAAATATTTATTAAATAGAGTTTATTATAGGTGCTAATTTATGCATGTGTATCTTTAAGATAATATGTTTTATAAATGCTCAGCTTTCTCTAATATTTGTGCATGGTTGAGTAGCGTCATAAAATATTTTTTTATTTGAATCTTTTATATCATGTAATTTCGTGAGTTTGAATTTTTTTCGAAATGATTGCTAATTTATGCCTACAAAATATTTATAAAATGGTATTTATAAGAAATAATTTTTATCTTTGCTGATATCTTATACAAAATGTCTGTGGAAATGTCATCGAAAAAATTACACATCTGTTTATTTGAAGCATTAAATTTAATAAAATGGGTATGAAAATGCCATTGAAATAGTCATAACAAAGGCTTAGTTAATTAAAAAAAATATTACATTTTGTTGCAAAAATATTTTGCACAAAAGTCCTTATTTGTGGCTTTAATTTATATAAAAGTGGTTTCTTAAAGCCTTGTCTACTTTTCCAAAAATTAAAGATTACTAAGTATACGTTCAACCATTCTCATAAGTTGTGAAAATGAACGAACTACTGCCAAGGCAAATATTTTTATCCTTGAGATCATGCTGACATGTTTTCAGTTAAATAATAAAATGTACAATTTTTAATGGAATTTTCTAATTTAAATTTAGAACTGCCTATTAGAAGTATACATTTGTATCAAGCAGTGAAAACACCCTTTTGTATTTCGGTTCCACATTGCATTCATGAGGACTTTTTGAAGCAAGATAGACAATTTGGAAAAATAATTTTACACTGTCTTAATAATGTTATTTTAAGAAGTCGATTTTCGCAGCATTTTCTCCATCTCCATAATGTAAAAAACTGCCATATTTCCGGAACATTCGAAAGAAGTTAACTGATTGCAGAGTCACTAATTTTTGTGTTCATTTATTGTATAATCATTATTTTAACAAGAGCATTTACTAGTTTCGGAATATTTCACAGCGTTTTCACAATATTTCAATTCCTTCTGCTTCATTACGAAAGCACGGGAAAATATTTTATGCCTAGACTATTTTATAGTTTCATAAAGGTGAGCAACATCTTTTTAGGATACATTTACATCAGGTTATTTTGAAATATTAAATATTTATATAAAGGCAAAATAATAAATTTAATTAATTTGTTGGAAATGTGGAGAACAATTACAATTGTTTTTTTAATAAAATATCTCATAAAGAAAAATAACATGTGGAAGGTTTGAAAACAGTATTAATTGGTACCCATGTCAACATTTAAAATTTTTTTAATAATATTTTTGAACAAATATCTCATGAAAATATTTACTTGTATATGGCAATTTGCAAAGCTATATGATAAGAAAGTGTTCCCAAAAGCTCTTTCATGCAGGAATTTAGATTTTTTTAGAAAATGTAATTCTTAGTAAAAATTTACTATTTACTAATGCATACCAGCACCATAGTTTGAACTAATGCAGTCATCTTCCAGTCTATATTTTAACATTCACTTTTTAAAATCTAGCTTCTTTGATTCTTTATAACTCTGCCTGTTCTGTTTTAATTAAGTGAACACGATCTGATTCTTGTAACGTTCTACGTGTGAAAAATTCAGGTGGAACGTTAATTTAATTTAAAACTTTAAATCTTGTAATGAAATCTTGATTAAATAAATATATCCTTTCATACACTTCTGTTCTTAAAATTCCTGATTGAACAAAAACATTTTTGCGAATTATGGACCAGGTTATACTATTTAAACTTTCGTTACAATTTTTTTGATTTCTAACGTAAGCATCTAGAGAGTACTTCAGGATTCAACAGTTCTTAAAGTATTTTTATACAGTTTAAAACTGTAAATTTTTATGTTTATATGGTTCACTTTCAATTATGTCCTTGATTTATCCACACTACGAATTGTTACCTGCGGGGCAAAAATCATGCTATGGATCTAAATATATTAAGGATTTATGAGGAAAAAAACCATACAGCTTGCTCCGTAAGTAACAGCTTATTTAAATTATTTCAGCCAACCAAATCACAGCGTAGCTGCATTTTTTCTGTTTCCGTTCCTGGCAATCTGCTGTGACCACTTTCAGATTTTTTTTGCTCTCAAACCTTATATTTTTTCCAACTTAGATTTTAAAGCTCGCAATCATGTCTCCATTATCTTTTCAGCATGAGGATGTATTCCAGCGTTTCAACGCTTATATATTTGTATGGCTTAGAGTTTACCACAGATTTGTACGATTTAGAGTCACTTTCTCTCAAAGCTTAAGTAATAATTCTGAGAGATTGAAAATGTGAAGCTGGCCTTAAAATACATTCTTCCGCTATTTCCAAAATAATTTGCTGAATACTTTTCCCTCTGAATATTTTAATTATACAAAAAAAGAATACCTTGAAATACTTTGGATTCAACGATCTTCCAGTAATCGGTATTGAATGCTGTCACGACACCACTTCGAGAAACATGACCACCTATTTCTCAGGTGTCACTGGTACAATGAGTTTCCAATGCATTTTGACTCTGTTTCTGGAGCAGACAACGCCACTGAAATTTTTGAGACTTTCTCTGTAGCATAATTTAAAGCGTAGGTAAATTTAAAGAAAACTGCTCGAGGAGGTAAATTCTTTTCTACGAAAAACACTTTGCAGTAACAAATTTTGATCATTCTATATCATAGGATATAAAATTATCTTGTTAACTTCGTATGCATTAGAGTCTCTTTTTCATTTATTAAAGTATAATTATTCCTAATATTTATAACTGGTTGTTTAAAACCATAGATATCATGGTATATTAACAGTTCAGTAGCCAGTCCTTGTATTTGACAATCAAAGTTCATATGAATACTTTGCTTTTTGCCTTTTATACTCAATTCACATAGTTTTTAGGAACTGGAAACCAAAGAAATATCAGTTGATTCACTAAGGTTAGTTATCACAAGAATTAAAGAAAAAAGTTCATATTCTTCACTTCGCTTACCGAATTATGACAACCTAGTGGTCATGGTCACGACCTTGGCGCCGACGTTATATTCGTCCTTTCGCGGGTACTTTTGCTGATGCCATTAATAACCTGTCGTGTAGCGGAGCATTTCCACTTTAATCAGTTTGAAGACTCAAGCCCTCCCGTTGGCATGATGTGGAAGTTTGGAGAAGGAGTCGACAGCTCAGGTTTCTTTCTAGTCATTTGATCGAGGATGAGAATTACGCGGTCCATCACCAGTAGCCCTCGTGTTGCTTCTCAGAGTGATGTTTATAATAAACAATCATACTGACTTATATGCTGAATTGTTGATTTTGAAAATTTCTGATTCTTCTGCAACATCTTTAGTTTTAGAACATTTATTAGATTTATGAGTTCCTAGAAATTTTCTTGTTTAAAATACTCCGAAACTAAACCAATATATGATGTATAGATTTAACTCACAAATACAGACACCTAACAGAAAAAAATTTCTTGCATTTCACGAGAAAAATGCGAGCAATGCGATATGTAAATAAACGTGCAATACGATATGTAAAAAAGAATACTATTACTATTCACCTGAAACCTTCCTTCAACAATTTTTTGTTCAAAATAAATTGTTTAAATGAGTTTAAAACTATTTCATAGGTTTGTATGCGCCACATGAATTATGTTTTGGTTTTAAAGAAGCATTCCGTTCAGCTGTTTTGGTTCTTGACAGGTACAATCAAAAACTTAAAAAAAATTAAGATACTAATTTAGATAGAACGAAATTTTAAATTGTATTAGATGCAAAAGGATTTATAAATTCATTTCCTAACAAAAATTGAAAAATCAAATTTCTTACCTATTTTCTTGAAGTGATCATCTTAATTATGTCGCATACATATGAAGAAAAATAAAATATGTCATGAGTGCAAGTACTAAAATTATTCTTTATATCATTAATACAGTATAAAATTTTGGCTTTACTAAGATAAAATGTTGTATAGATGAAAAGTTGCCACTTCTTGTAATCTGCAATTCTTTGTATTAAATTTGTTGAAATTACAATCTGAATATGGATTCTTTTTTAAGAACCTAAAACAATAATAAAATAGAAGGTATCATGTAGGATGAATAATTAAAATACTAAATTTCATTAATTGATTTAAGGAACACTCATGAACACATTAATCTACTCAACAAAATTGTTTGAAATTCGAATGGCTGTTAGACTAATAATATTAGATTTAACTAACACAATTCTATCAAAAATATTTAATGGATGTTCGAAAGAAGTTTTTCAACTAAATGAATTTCTTGTCGAAAATGAAAATATAATTGCAACATTATTAAAAGAAATATGCAATTTATTTTTTTCCATTAACTATCTTACTTCAATTTATTGGAAGAAATTTCTTTCTCTCTAAAAAAAGTCCAGTATTTTCATATAGTTGATTATTAGTTTATTCTGAAGTCTTTATATTTACAATAATTTTAAACAACTATACACGCTTGTTTAAACGAAATGATTATGTCAAAAATAAGTTATAAATCACAATTGAAGACAACCGAGGAAAAATAAATGTAAAAAAATAACTAACGGAGGAAAGTGATTTCAATTAAATTTCCATACATGTTTTTGATGAAATAGTATGTTTATTTACTATAATAGATTAAATATATAAAGTGGAGTGTATTCCTGTGTTAGTGGCTTACTTCCCAAATAGATTCATAGAACAATGTATTATATTTCCACGATAAAATTTGTACCATATAAGGAACTGAAAATATAAAGCATCTCATAAAAAGAAGGCAGGTGATTTTCTTTGAACAAAAGCTTAATTAAAAGCAAATGAAGATAAGAAAATTAGTTAACATAAAAAAAACATGATGACAATTCATAACAGTACTTACATATCACACAAATGTCTTAATTTTGAGTGGAGAAACCAAAACAAAAAATATACTGGCCAAATATATATGGAGAAATAACGTTTCATTTAACATCGTTCAAATTTTGAAATCATTGTTTCAGATTTAATTAAAAATCAAATCAGGCAGTCTTTGAAATAAATGTTGCAGAAAATTACATATTAAAAAGGATAGACTTTGAAAGTGTTGAAAATGGAGTCCATGGGAATGTTTTTGAAGTTCTCATATATTCCCATAGTTAATCCTACAGATTCAAATCCAACCTATTATCTGATCCAACCATACTGGTAATTTGATTCTGTATAAACCAAGTTTCATTAGATCTAGAAGTATTAATGGAAATGTTATTCTCCTGGAATTTTCTGTTTCTCCATCCCAGAAGTTTTCTAGACGAAAGTGAGTTTTAGCATACCCTGATAATCTTTCGATCATTGACGCCGCTGTAGGAAACTTATTTCAGTTGCGGCATTGACACAGAACGCGCTGTTCAACATGTCTGACCCCTATCCCTTATTGCCAGTTAAAGAAAAAGTAAGATTCCTATCGAAAGTCTTACCAATATTAGAACCAAGTATCTGGATGTCCATAGAGAATTTATTTTTATCACATAAGAGAACAGCTAACCATTTGTCTTGCTACTCCATGTTTCTCTTAGCCCATGTAATCGTGCCTCTCTATGATGTGCTTTGAGTAATGAAATACTTAAAATAGCATAAAGTTAACATACTATACTAAAAATAAATATACTAGCGTAAATGAGGATGAGTTGTAAATATAGATATATATGGTGATTAAGATGTATAAATCTGACGCTTTTATATATATTTTTTTATAAAAGAAGCTCACAAAATCTGTCTATCTGACCATCAAGATGTATTCTTGGATCTCCATGTAGGCTTCCTTCATGTAGATTTCCAATTTGAAACAAAATATTTTGTATGCGAGATCCATGCATCACATTATATTTCAAAATTTCTGAAACCTTCATTGCTTCACACTTTAAACACAGCATTTCTGTTTTATCAGTTTATAAGAAATCAACGTTAAGATGCAAATCGTAATGAACTTCAAATTGAGAAACTTATTCATCTTTTATATTCAACAGAAAGTATATGTCAAGAAAAAAATGTTTTGAAATTTTCAATTTTTCTGATTCAGAACTTAAAATTCCGATTTTTATAGATGTCCACATATTTTTGACTCAGCATATTTCTTATACACGTTTAACCTTACATAAACAAGGTCAAAAAAGTTCTATTTCTTCATTTTTATAACTCCTAACATTATTTATGTCATTTATTATTTTTAATGCTTTAGCACCTTAACTTACCTAAAAACTCTACCTAAAAACTCCTAGTCCATTTAATTACGTTATGCTCTATAAAATCAGTATGACATAAAATGGAATTTTTTCCAAAATTAATTTGATTCGATTTGAAATTTTAGGATACCCAATCATGAATAAAATAAATACTGTACCGCAAATGTTAGACACTGAGGAAGAGAAAATAAAAAATAAAGTTACCGAAGAAATTAATAGCCCTTCGATTTAGAGCATTATTAGTTTTGATAAGCGTAAACTACCTTTTTTGTTAAAGAGGAATATAAAATTCGAATAAACTGATAAATTCAAGAAGAATTTCAAATATTTTTAAAAGTAATTCCTTCAAGTCCTATAAAAATGATTTATTTCTACAAATGAAACATTTTATTATTCGTTTTAAATATAACAGGGGACTCAAATGATTTTAGTTTTAAACTATGATTAAAGCAAAATTGATAATTTCGTTAAAGAGATTTATTTTGTAATGTTTTGCATTGCAGTTTATGACTATTATTTAATTCATACACTGTAAATAATTTTAAAGCTGGGGTTATTGATATTTAGAATACTGTTGTTTTTAAAAATATATTATAACAATATTTCATTAAATATGCAGAATAAAATACATGAATGTGAAACGTCACCAAAAATCAATTAAATTAATGAAATATATAAACATAAAAAAGAAAATCCTTCGTACTGTCACATATTCAATAATTTTATTTTATTTTCCATTAAGAGTTAAGAATCAATATAATGAAATAAAATATAACTCACATTTATTTAAATAAATACAATATATTAATATATATAATTTGACATTCCAAATTCAAGTCGGTTTCATAAGAAAAATAGAATGAATTAATAATTTTGGTATATAATATTAAAAGAAGTATAAAAACGGATATGCATTGCTTAATTTAGCCGCATCAGTAAGTAGAAATATTGTTTTATTAAATTCATACTTGGCAGTTTCAGAAGAAAACTCAAAGAAATTTTTTATTAAATAACCTTAATTAAATCTTACATATAGCACACTTTTAAAATGAAATATTCATATCTCGTATTTCTCCCACATTTTAAAGTTTCCTTCAAATATTAGTTTTTCATCATATAAGTTTCATGCAATTTCGATATGGCAATAAAAATTACAGACAGTGAATTTTATCTCGCTGAGATCTCTCATCCATATATAATACATTTATTTAAACTTTTGATGTTATCAATTGTCTGAATATCTAATGAATGGTTCAGAAATAATTTGCATGTATATATATATATACACTCATGGATAAAAAAATTAGCGCACCAAGAAATAATTGCGGGATCGTAACGAAACTTGGCATGAAGGTACATGTCGGGGAGATATGCAAATGATTAGAAATGTAGCGTGATTGCGCATTACGTATAGCCGGTAGAGGACGTTTAACGACGTTCTCCGTGGAGTATAAAGCAGGTAACCAAAGCTTGTTTGTTTGTGCTGAATCATTTACAAAGGAAGAGCTGAGGTAGACATGCCATTACACAGCTTTCGAACACAATATGAGCAGCTGTCGCAGTTTGAGAGGAGGAGAATCAGTAGCATGATGGAAGCTGGATCATCAGCTAGGCGAGGAGCTCGTCAATTACCCCACTCTGATTGTGTTGTGAGGAGGTGTTGGGACCAGTGGATCCGAGAGATGTCATTTGCACGAAGACCAGGCACAGGACGCCCGCGACAGACCAGTCGTCGAGAAGACCGCCACATCGTAAGAAATGCACGCGTACAGCCAACTGCTTTATCAGCCGCCATCCAGGCAAAGGTAGCACCTTCACTAGGGGCCCCTGTGTCTTCCCGAACCATACGAAGGCGCCTGGCTGAAGGACATTTGGGATCGTGGCGCTCATTACGTGTGCTGTCCTTGACGCCCACACATCGACGCCTCCGTTTGGAGTGGTGCCACACACGAGGAAACTGGACTGCAGCAGAATGGAACCAGGTCGTCTTTAATGACGAATCCAGATTCAATTTCAGCAATGATGACAATCGTGTTCGTGTGTGGAGACCCCTTGGTTAAACCCTCAATCCTACCTTTGCTTTACAGCGACACACCGCTCCCACAGCTGGTGTGATAGTATGGGGTGCCATTGCCTACAATACACGTTCACCCCTATTATTTATTCGTGGCACCATGGCAGTCCAGCGGTATGTCCATGACATCCTGCAACCATATGTGTTGCCACTCATGCAACGGCTCCCTGGAGCCATTTTTCATCAATTGAATGCTCGGCCTCTCACGGCAACGGTGTCACAAGGCTGTCTCCACTCTATTACTCCCCTTCCTTTGCCTGCCCGATCCCCAGATTTGTCTCCAATCGAGCATATCTGCGATCATTTGGGATGGCGATTTGGGCATCCCACGTGTTTGAACGAACTAGAGGCAAGGTTACATTAAATATGGAACGAAATGTCTCAAGACTGCATACAGAACTTGTATGCCTCAATGCCCAATCTTATCGCATCGTGCATTCGCGATACAAGGTGTTCAAAGGGGTAATAAATCCTCCGTTCTTTTGCCTTTTTCTCTGAAACAAATGATATTTTTTCTTTGATTTTCTAATCATTTACTTGTATCAAAGTAGTCATTAAGTATGCAAAGTTTTGTTTCATTTTAATAACTGCTTCTTGGAGAGCTAATTTTTTTGTCCATGATTGTATATATATATATATAAGCAAGAGTGTTTAAATTTATCTATTTTTGATGACACAAGATATTGTTTGATCAAGTTGGTATTACCGTCGTGGATTGCCATTTATTAAGCAGCGCGAAAACAAATCTGACACTGCTTTGCAGTATATTTTGATTTGCCTGTTATTTTCTGCAAAACTGAAATTTAATAACTGTCAAGTGACCATCACCGATGAAAGCCAGGCTCTTCACTAAACACCGAAATCTATGGAAAACTCAACCATCAGTAGGTAAAATTTTCACATGATATTTTTAATTTGGGAAGGAGTCGTACTCTTTGAATTACTTGTCAAAAAAATTGAGACATTCACTGGACATATTAAAGTGGGAAATACTCCATTATCAAAAGTAACATATATTTTTTGAAATACCATAATTTTATTTATCCATATTTACACACACGCATATATATATATATATATATATATATATATATGCGTGTGTGTATAAAAATAATGACATATGACAACATAGTCATAATGCCCAATAATGACATATGACAACATAGTCATAATGCCCACTAATGACATATGACAACATAGTCATAATGCCCAATAATGACATATGACATATAAAAATAATGACATATGATAAAATATATAAAGTAATATGACAACATAGTTCAGAAAATTACAGTAGATCAGGCCTGTGCTCAAACATGATATGCAAATCGTAATATGGACCTGGTTTTAATGCGTAATGTACATAAACTGATCGATTCAGTTGAATTAGTAGTTTCTGTTTAACGTTGAAGTACGAAGCTCCAGTGCTACTGTTCGAAAGTATGTTCACAAAAAATGATCAATCGTGGTAGATTGAAATCGAGGTTGTCCACGGCAAGAAGACATCTGAATATTATCAGAGATTACAAGGCAAATGCGAGAATGCCTTACCGTATAGGAGAGTTGCACAATGGGTCAAAGCGCTTAGCTCGGGACAGAATGAGTCTGCTGATCAGGTATAGACCGACCATCCATTCCTCAACATGAGATTGACATTGTGAATGGTTTTCTTTCCTTGTACTGTCAATGGGATGTCCGGGAATCACCTGCAAAAATTCCTCTCAGGCATCAATACACGCATACTGAAGAAATGTTTTAACATAAGGAAAATTTAATCCCACTAGATTCCTCACTTGGCTCATCGACGTGCAGATATCTCTCCAGTTTGCACTAGCTGGGTTCCAATTCGGTAGGTACATCCAATAGGAGACGCAATTTTACAGTTTTTTGTCACCTTGGTTTAAATATGGGGCCTACTTAAATTAGCCTACAAGTCTCAATTGACGAATCAATCGAATAAAAGACTTCAGCCATATTTACAGAAAGTCCGACAGTCGGGTGAAGGCTAAGCTAGTTTTAGCATACCTACATATGCTTCTCCTGTAGAAGAAATTGTAAAAGGAGATTAATATTGACGTGTTTTTAGTACCATTTGAATCCAGCTATGTAGCACAAAAGCTCTTGTATTTTTTAAGATAATCCCCTTATCTTGTAGCTTTATAACGCTTGCTGTCATAAGGCACGCTGTGTGGCTTATATATTGCAAAGGAGGCATTGGAAGGTCTTCGAACATATTCCGTATTCGTCTGAAATGAGACCTCGTGACATCGATCTAATTCCTGATATGACGGGATCCCTCCTAGGCTCCCGAATTTTGAACATGGGTTTTCTTTTAAACTTCACACTTCGCGTAACATAATTTTTTAAAACGTTTTTTCTGAATTTCACTTGGTGTGTGTGTGTGTGTGTCATCAAATTTTCGATCGTTAATTTAACCAACTTCCCATCAAGCTAGAACTCTGAAACCTTGGGAATCGTTCTCACTCGCCTAAAAATGCGATATTTAGACATTTGCGACAAGTTATAGCTAGTATTTTCTTCAATAATGCAGTTTATCCCAACCACTTGGTGCGATTTCAAAAATTGGCACCAAACTTGGCGATTTTTTTGTTTGGCTGAACGTTAAGTCCGTAAAACGGACCAGGGTAGCCACATTTGGCAAAATACTCCCAAATAATTCTTGTCGCCAAGAGTGATTGAGTTAAACTGCATTCCAACCATTTAATTTACCGGATGAATTAATTAATTTTAGTTACTTTTAACGTTTTTATGTATTTCACTTGGTGTGTGTTTCTGTGTGTGTGTGTATCAGTCTGTCATCAAATTTTCTATCGTTAAATTAACCAACTTACCATCAAGCTAGAGCTCTGAAATTTCGGGAACCGTTCTTACTTGCCTAACAATGCAATATTTAGATATTTGCGACCAGTTTTAACTAAAATTTCAATAATTTTTTTTAATAAACTTTGCCACTATATAAAAACGTTGTTTTTAAAAACGTTGGTTTTTATCTCGAATTATTATACCTTAAAATTTAAGAACCAACGAGAACTTTTAGTTGACTTGAATTTATTAAATGATTAGTTTTAACAATCTATCTTATCATTTGATGTTTATTAAATTTATCATCTAAAATAAATACTTATAAATTTTTAGCTCAATTAGACATTGTAAAATGAACGAATATTGACTTACAAAAATGTAAAAGAATTCAAAATGCATTAAAAATGACGGCATAACTTAAAACCAAATACACACTGTGATCCGGCTAAGTTGCATCTATATATTTTAAATTAAAATTAAAAATTTTTTTTTCATTAATTTGTTGAACGAACTGATAATTCACAAAGTAGAGTTTAAGCAATGACCATTTCACCTGATTGACGGATTTGGAAACCAGTAAGCGACTTGAAGAGAAACTCGGCATAAAATTTAATTCTTACAAAATTAGCTTCAATCAATAAATTTTTATTAATTATAATTGATTTATCGTATTGCCATCCAAAACAATCAAGTATAGAAACGTTCAGCTCAAATGAGCGTTTAAAATGTGAGAAATAAAGCCTTTTAAAAAATTGACACAGACATACAGTGTGAGTAGAAGAATCCCATTGAAAAAAAGGTTAGCAAGACTGAGGAGAGTGAGATCATTTAACTCTATCTTGCATAACATTGATGCGAAATCGGGTTAACTGTTCACCTGAGAAGTAATATATAACTCGAACTTAGTTTACATATGTTACTTCCTTATTTGGATCCATATTTACTGTTATTGAGATAAGCAGAAATCTGAGTTATAATTTTCTGTTAGTAATCGCACCATGCTCATAATACGGTTTTGATTTCCATCAGTTATAAAAAAAATAAATATACTTTAAAGATTCGCTTGACTGAAGAGCTTTTGCTGTTTTTGACGGCTTAGAAACTTTGTAGAGAAGTAAGCACATCAAAATATTTATTAACATTTATACATACCTCTTTATTTAAACAATTTTCAGAACTTTTAATAAATATTTTATATTCGTAATATTATTATTTTAACGCTCTAAAGCTATATGCATAAATTGCTTCTTTATATTTTAATCAAATATTCTACAAAAAAAATTCTTTCCAAGAGCATTATTTAATGCTCTTGGAAAGAAATTTTAATGCTCATTAAAAAATTTTCATGCTTTTAATACCATACAAATATAAGAAATGACTCAAAAATATATATATTAAATTATATTTTTGCAAGTTTTAGTTCATTTTATTTCTGAAATGATAAACTAAGCGTTTTCAAAATATAATATTCAAATAATTTAATCTGAAGAACTTGTGATATATATTTTATGATTCTGAATAAAGTAAATAATTTTCCAGAATGAAAATATATTTTATAAATTTAATAAAGTACATATTACTCAGAAATTGTAATAAAATTTAAACTAAGGCTCTTATATTAACTCACTACAGAAAATTAAAGTCTATTAAATGCGCAAAATGTTCTAATTTTTAGAGGAATTATTCTCTCTTAATTTAATAAACATATTTTTTGTAGCTACGTTAGAGAGAATCAGCGTTTAATAAAAGTTTAACATCGGCATCGTTCTTTTCATTAATCAACTTTCAAACGAACACACGCAAAAAATTATTGTATAATATATCAACAAAAAAGTATTTAAGGCTATATAAATAAAAACTTTTTTCGTTTAATTATGTACATAAAAAGCTTAGCAAAGCAGTCTTACTTTATGTAAATTTTTCTTTTTCTTTCATGTAAAAACATAGTTTAGAAGAGACAGACATGACTTAGGGTAAAAAATATGTAAAAAAGTAAGAAGAGGAATGTTAAAATGAGAAAAATAGAGAAGTTTTTCTTAAAAGTTCTTTAACACCACTCAAATATTTTTTTGGTTTTCAAATAAAAATATGCTTTTGATTATTGATCTAAGAATTATAACAAGAGAAAATGCAATAACATTACGAATCTAGGAATAAATAATAATCTTTTTTTCAAATTTATAATCAAAATATTTTTAATGCATTTTTTTCCAGAAATTTCCAAGATCTGCGGGTTTTTTCTTATAAAATCCTGTATTTAAATACATTTAATTCATTGTTAGCCAGTGCATGGTTTTTAACTAATAAATTAGAAGATTTAGGAAATATATTTTTATGCAACTAATTTTAATTTACTGAGAAGCAACTTAATAATTAGAATACCTTAAATAGTTAATTTAAAAGTTTTTAAGAATTAAAATAATAGAGGAAATTGTTTGTTCGTGCAGTCATCTATTTCTGTATACACATTTATTTCATTGTTGTTTTTCTAATGAGAGATGTTACTAAAAAAAATGTATTCAAAAATCTACGGAACAAAAAAGACACAGATTTTCTGCAGTTTGAAACTTTTCACCTATTACTCCACACTTGGACTTTTTAAAAATTAATGAAATTTTTGAAGAAATGTTCCTGTTAAAAATAATAAAAAAATAATTTTTTGACATACTTTCACCAAGAGTTTTAAAATAACGAAAATGAAATTTTATCAAAATATTCCGAAGAGAAATCTAAATTTCTAAGATAGTTCAATGTTTTGGCAAGATGTTTCTGAATTTAAAGAAAAAAAATTTTTTAATAGATTTCAAGGAAAAACTCTTTCACATTTAAAGAATCTATTCCACGAAGATGAAATTGGGTGATATAATTACTCAAAACCGAGCTGCTGATAATGTTGAGAAAAGTTTCATTTTACGTGGTAATTTTTTCTCCTATTTATCAAAATAAACAATTTATTTTCAATATTATAATTGAAATAATAATGTTAAAAAGTATAATTGTGATAGTAACCAAAAGATATTCATTCATTTCATTAAAGTTTTACAGGTTTGATTTCAAATCGATTACTCTGATATTTTTATCTGACAGTTAATAAATATTTAATAAATTGTAATAGATATCATCGTTTCATTGAAGTATAATTTCTATTTAAAAATCCTTGAAAAAATGTATATTACTGCTGGACATTATTACAAACATGCATTCTGAATCACAAATTTAATTCATTATCATCCAAAAATATTTTAATTATTTCATTTCTTCAGCTTCTTGCTCACGAGAATGATGATTTAACAAAAGATATTATCCTTGCTTTTTTCCCTTTTAAACTTAAAAAATAAAGATTACAGAAATTTATAATATATACACTAATTCAGAATGAGAATATAGAAAATAAAAATTCTACATTAGCTTATATTTGATCCATATAACGATAGAAAAAGTTGATAACGAATGTAATTTTGAGTACCAAATATTTGAGTTTTAATTTTGTGTTCCAAAAAATATATAATTTTTAATTACAAAAAAAAAATAATTTTTAATTAAAAAAAAAAAAAATAATTTTTAATTTTTTTTAATTTTGAGTTCTAAAAAATATATAATTTTTAATTACAAAAAAAAATAATTTTTAATTTTTTTCTAATTTTGAGTTCCAAAAAATATATAATTTTGAATTACAAAAAATATATAATTTTGAATTACAAAAAAAAATAATTTTTAGTTTTTTTCTAATTTTGAGTTCCAAAAAAAATATTTTGATTTTAAATTTTACTTAATAACTGTTGATGGTACTTTTATGTTAAATAGAATTATTTCTATCGGTGATAATTTTAATAATTTAACCTTTAGAAATAAAACCTAAATCAGCGAACGAATATTAGCGATGTTAAGTGACGTTATCTTGCTCGCTCAAATCGTTCAAAATCAGGAGTTGTTTAAATAGAATAGCGGTACAGAAGAGAGAGACAAAGCATAATCCATCGGTGATATGTATAAACAATAATGAGTCAGCGGAACTTTCAGAAAGGAATTATGTTACATCGGAAATCATATTCCAAATGCGTATGCAAGCCTTTCTGGCATTGAAAGTGTTATTTCTCCATTTCATTCTGAATTGCATGAAAATATTTGTTTCGATAAAACAATACGAAAGCGCTATTAATTTTAAGCATTTAAGTACTATAACTTTATTCATTACTATGCTGAAAGATAAAAAGCTTATTGCACGTGCATCCACACTCATATTGTGTTTTGTTGAATAGTAAGAAAGGGAAACAAGAAGGGTTAATTTTTTAAATATATAATGATGATTTACCTCTTTACAAGTAAAACGTTAATCATCTTGGACCATTAGAAATTGGACATAACAATTGTATACTACTAATTACTAATGTATTTTTGCTGTTTTCAATGGTTCTTATAAATGTGTCTGTAAATTTCCCATGAACATGATATGATGAGGTGAAGTTATATCTGAACTGGAAATGCAAAAATGCTTGATTTAAAATTCCGATAATACAAATTTCCGACTTAGTTATTCCCTTTACTTTTCAAAACAATTTGAGGAATATTTTTTCAATTAAAATATACATCCTAACCTTATCACAATAAATTGTTTAAATGCTAATTGACTATTTGAATTTATAAATAAATTTATAATTTTAATTCTTCACATACGAATGAGAAAGAAAGGAGTTTTTTTCAATGGGCAGTGCTCTGCACATTAGTATAAACATGTTAACGAGCGGCGACATTTTAATAATTCACTTTATCTAACAAATATAGATATTTTACTCATTTGTTATTATTATATAGTATTAAACTGAAAGCAAAACGTGCCGATCGACTTAAAGAAGTATTTAAAGTTGAATTCATTGATATTTTCAAACAGCGCAAACATTTTCGAAAGTACACAAAAACAATACTCGAAGCTCGGGATCAGAATAAGAATACTTATAATATACGAAGATGAATACGTAAATGTTATAAAATAGATGTTTCAATTGCTAAAAGACTAATGCAAAATAAACCACATTATAAACTTCTACTGAAGCATTTAGAAATATAAAAAATATTATCAAAATAAAATATAATTGCGTCATTAATGTGTTTAAAGTACCCAAAGGGCCAAAAATACGACTACTACTGCAGAATTTGTAAACAGATGTAGAATAACTTGAACATATTACACTCTCTTGACCTTTACGCCTATGTTGAAAAAAAGAGACGTTTTCCAATATTATTTTTTATTAGACCCTGTTTGTCTTTTATAATTTATTCTACTACCAGTAGGGTTTTGTTATATTTATTCTTGGTCATAATAATTATTCATTAATTTTATTTTTGTGTTCATGAATAGAGGCAATACGTTAATTGTGTTTCATAATCCCCATTCCCTTTTTTTTCTTGTTTCTCTCTCTTTCCTCTTCTCGTTGAATGTATTGTTTGTATAAATGGTGTCAAGTATTTACAAAGTTGAGATTTAATAAGAATATATTAATTACATGTCTTATATGGGAGTGAAACGTGGCCGTGATTCCATTATTCTTGTTACAGTTTTATAGTTTTACTGAAATTCGCTAAGTGCTTAAATAGTGAAAAATATTTATTTATTAAGAATACTAACCTGCAGAATTCTTGAAAATTGCTCTATTAAGTACAAAGATTTTAGTCTTTACTGCGCGGCTTATGTAATACAAAATAACTTTCTGAAATGTATGTTCTTGTACTAAAACAACACCAATATACAATCTAATTAGGTGCAACAATCATATACAAAGTCATTTAGAAAATAAATTTATTCAGTATACCACAAATAAAAAAACGCATCTTTGCAATAGAAACCACAAGTTGGTATTATTGCTAACAGTTTTATTCTACCTTTTTCATTTAAATCAACTATTATTTCTTTAACAGAGTTCTGTTCCCACCATCAACTCAGAAAACAGGCTGGAAAGAGAATAAATCTTTGAACATTCCTGGAAAAAGGTGATGCTGCATTGCACATTCCATTGAGAGGAGATGTTAAAATGATGTGATATTCAGCAGAAACATTGTCACGCAAATTACAAATTACAAGGGCCTCGTCGATTAAATTTAGAGCAGTGAAATTACATGCACTTGAAACAACAAGCGTGAGGTAAACTTTTAAAATTTATTTTTAATGCTCCTACGGAGAAAGAGCAGATTAAAAAGTAATATTTAGAGTTAAAGGAGAAAACAAACAAATAAACTTTATCTGAATGCATTAGTAATGACAGAGGGTTGTGAAAGGAAAGAAGAGAAAGGTATTCGCTTTGCAGAGAATCCATTTCATTTTGGACTTTTCATCGGCGTTTGCATTTGAAGTTTAAATCATAGTTTTAAAAATTAAATTTAGATAATGTTATTAATGCATTTAATGATGTATATCACGATGCTGTTTTAAAACTATGCGAGCAAAATGCTGAATTAAATTTAGCTCATGTATAAAGTATTTTGCATTAGCAGTAAATCACGTATATTTTTAAAAGATAAATTTTTTATTGTTATTTAAATTTATATTTAAAAAATAAATTTTTGCTTATGATAACAGGAATATGATATTTTTAAAATGAAAGATATTGTGCACAGGAAATAAAATAATTATTAAAAGTGTGTTTTCATTCCTATAGTATAGTATATTTAATTTTAATATTAGATTGATTGCTGACAATCATGTAAAATAAATATCAAGGTATTTTAAGTAGAATAATAAAAATTTCGGTAATTATAAAAGGGAGCAAAATAGAGAGAGAAAAAGGAGGTATCTCTGTGCATAAATGCCATAATTTTCTACCTGTTTGCTCTATCGGATAGCGCTAATTCTTTACTATCTTTAATGTTTGAATTTTCTACTAATTTATACATTCTTCTATAAATGGGAAAGTAAATTTTATACCATTATCTTTGGGTGGATTTCTAAGATTTTACAAGTGTATGAGGATGTTGGGTTTAAAAAAGATTTTAATAAAACAAATGCATAATAATGCATTGGATAGACATTAGGGGGGAGGGGTAGCAAATTTTTCTTTAAAAATGAAATGTATTTTGTTCCAATTTCTGTTTCTTTCAATAGTATTGAATATTTTCAGTGTTAAATTCTCTGACTGTGTAAAATCCTACTTTTATAACTAAGCCCCAAGAAAATAAAATTTTTATAATGGTATAGACATTTTCACGAAAACTTTTTTTCGGTGAAAGTGTTCTCATTTTTTTGGTATTCTTGAATAAGGTTGATTCCTTGAATAAGAAACTTTCCTGTTCTTCCATATACGTGATTATATTATAGTTATCTATACTTATCTTCACTAATATGTTTCAATATCTGTCTCTCATATATTTCGATAAATGTACGAGAATTTTCGGCCTAAGTGCTTTTAACTTTAAACTTTATTAATAATCGTATTTGCAGTTTGTGAAACAAATTCCTTGCCTTACTGTAAATTTTGGGAGGGAGGAAGGATATTTCCTTTTTTTTTTCTAAATATTTGTGACTTGACATCCTTAATTACGTCTGTGTTTTGAACTTTTTAGACTAATTCTTAGGATATTTTCATATTTTTACTATTCAAAAATTAAGTTCACCAGAATTGAGTATATTAAAGAACTTTTTAAATAATATAGCTGTAATTTGAGCAATACTTTACAATTTGTAAGTTTAATACTTTTTCTTGGAAAGTACATTTAAATATATACATTTCCTTTTAACGATTCATAAATTTCAAACGTAAAGATCATATCAAGAAAAATGCAAATATAATTTGTGCAAATCTAATGTAACGTCGAGAATATGCAAATCTATTTTAAATATAGAAAATGATGTTAGATAAGGCTATTGGGTTAAGGGATAACTTGAACAAGATATTTCTGAAGAAATTGAATACTACATTAAGAAAAATAGTTGGTACATTTTTATTTATGTATCACAAACTTCAAAAACGATAACAGTTAGAATTTTAAATTTTTTAATAATTAATATTTTAATAAACAATAATTTTTAGCATTATAATTTGGAGAAATGTGATTATGATGCATACACATCTCATTGAAATAATTTGATTTGACTTCTGTATTGTTTAACCAATTCATTTAATCAGCAGAAGTAAAATAAATGGTAACATAAATAAGTAAATTTATTGAGTGAATCATTAGTTAGATTTTTGACAGATACAGAAATGAAATGTAGTATATATTTATGAAACTGAATTTGATTTTTCGTTATGAATATTTTTATACATGCGTTATTGAAAAAGGAGTGCATTGTTTAACTTCTCCATAAAAAAAAATTATATTTATGAAGATTTTAATCGATAAGGTGCGCAACAATATTTGTAAGAACAAAATCTAAATAAGAAATTATTTCTAAGATAATTTAATTTTTGGGACCTTAGGATCGATCTAACTTTCTATATGTTTAGAATTATTACCTCTATTCTTCAAGAATAATTATAAATTTCGTATTGCTGATTTTTGTCTTCACATAAAAATAATTCAAAAAAACAACATTAATACAACTAATTCATATTTGATGGATTTATAACTATACCTCTAGAGTTAAACATCATAAACATTAATACGTTTTAAAGAAAAACAAAATTACAATTTTTTTATTCCCCTTTTCATAGAAAAATAGCATGAAAGATAAAATTCTGAAAAGATAATCGAAATTCATGAATATCTTTTCGCCTCATATCCGAATGCTCAACATAGTATTATACATAGTATTTATACATAGTATTTACCATATTATAACATAGTATTTACCATTGCTTTTATTAAGAGGATAATATTAGTAAAATGAAATTTATAAATCACTAATGGATATTAATAATTTAGTGAGTCTATAAATTTTAATACTAATCTTTTATAGAAACAAATCCAGCAAAATACTAAATCAATGATTCATATAAAGTACCTATGAACAGAATTATAATCATGTAATACATTTCAGATAAGCTGCTATGTTAAATACGCAAACGTATATCAAGGTACGTCAAAAGGGCTTCAAGGTGCATTGTATTGACAACAAATGTGAATTATATTTAATGTATCAAACTTATGGTTCTGAGTATGTGATTAGCTACTGATTAGAAAAGCCTTTGGAGTGTTTTATATTTTTAATAAGCTAGAGATATAACATCTAAATCAAAAGGAATTTTAATTTTAAAAAAATGATTATTATCTTTACATTTTATTTTAAGTTTATATTTAATTTTTAAACGCACACGCTGATTTACTTTTAATAAGCCTCAAAATTAAGTTAAGTTTACAAAAAGGTATTACGCTTGAATAACATACAAATGTGTTCCAATTTGAGTTTATTGTAACGAAATGCTGCTTCTTGTGATAAGTATTGTAACTAATACATATCACAAGAAGCAGCATAAAGAATAAGTACTGAATTGATGCATTATCATGTCTTTCAATAAATGTTTATATGACTTTGATTTTACATAAAAGTATTTTTACGTTAAGAACTGTCATTTTCTAGGTAATTTTGTAAATAAATATTTCCGCATATTAGATTTTTTACTGCACCTCATTATCTGGTTGGAACTTTAATTTTAAATAATTACCGATCTCTTTATTTCTATACCGTGAATATTTATTTGCAAATAATAATAACTGATTAGTGAACATTTTCTATTATTTAATCTGATTAATTCATTAAATGTTTAGAATGATAATAATTGGGTTACAATTACCATAAGTTACCTCAGTATTATACTTATTTGTATCATAATAGCAATAGCCTCCATAAATTATTATGAATAAAATTAGACACAAAACTGGCATATATACATAAAAAGTTGATACATCTTTCAAATCCGTCACCCTATATTTAGAAATTTCAGTTTATAGTCACCTCCATCAAAAAATATATGTTTAAGGCCTCTACGATGAAAAATCTATTCAAATTCATTTTTCTGGCTTATGAACACTTTTCTTTGACCGTATTATCGCTCAGAACTTGTAAAGTAGAACTATTTGTATTAATTTACTTCATTTGTTGAATCAAAATTACTCTACTTGAGTCATTCATCACTTAACACAATGCATCATCTTTGCCATATTTTTATGGACGAAATCTTTATTAATTCTGAGAATGGATAGGGAAAATACACAAGACATTCTCAAAGGTAAATATGCAAGTTTGTTCAATGAAATTTAAATATAACCTTAATTATTATGATTCTTTATAGTTATTGAGGGAAAATCAATATTTGTATGTTAGTATAAAGTATAATTAAACGTGAACGAGAGCTGATAATGCATTTATTGATTAAAGCTACCTCATTTATTAGAAATATAAATCAGGAAATCGATTTATTGAATCGATTTGTCATAGGTTTGTTATTCTCTTATTATTGATATCGATTTTATTAAGGCGAGTTCAAATTAAAATTCAGTATTCGAACATTATGGCGCATTTGATCTGATGGGTTTTTGTAGAGTTAATTAATTTTATAAGAAAAATACTACTGAGAAATAAAATAAAATATGATACTACTGAGAAAGAGAATATATTTATCAAAAGATAATTTTTTGGTAATTAAATTTTTTTTTATTACATAGATTCTTAAATTAACAAATGGAAAACACGATTCCGAGGTAATAAAAAATTACTGCTTTACTTTTAATGGTTGTACAATCAATATTGGTCTGTTTGTTTCTCTTATATTCAATGTATACTATTTTCTTTAATTTTTCAGTCACGTATTTGCTATGAATTTCCGAGATATACTGAACATAATAAGTTATTTTCAACAGTAAATTAGTTAAAAGTTCAGTAAAATAGTTAAATTAGTATCTCTTTTTCTCTTCTATAATGAAAAACAATATCTACTAAACTACTAAAAAAATCTATTAAACTACATATATACACTCAGAAACATCGAAAATAGAGCGCCAAAAAGGAAGCGAACCACAAAAACAAAACTTTAAGTTCTATAGTAGTTGAGTGATGTTCTTTATGAAAACGATCCAAGTTTGGGACCAATCAACATGACCGCGTGCTCTTAATTGACGTTGTAATTAGGAAGTGGGTCCTGTATAAACTGGCACAGAGCAGATGATTCATAAACGTAACAATCACATTCCTATTCTAGGAGTACCTTAGTTAGCGAAAAATGACAGGAAGACTTGAGATAAGATATTTCTCACAAATACGTAAGTTTCAGAAGGGTCTGATCATCAGCATGAAATCCGCAGGCTAGTTTACGTGCCGTGTTGCTCGCTGGGTCGATCATTCGGAGTGTGTCACCAGAATATGTTGGAAGCAAAGGACACGATATGGTACCCACTTGCTGAGAACTAGGTCTAAGAGGACCAGGAAGACGACGAGACGAAATGATCGAAGGATCGTGCACCAAGTGTTTTGAATCCCTACACACTTCATACAATCAAATGCAGGATTTTAATTTGACCCGCGAACCAGATGCGTTGTGGAAGCGAGTCTTCAATCCAATAGCCCTTTTCTTAACACCAAAACATCTGTGATTCCGTCTACAGTAGTGCCAAGCCAGAGTGATGTGGTATGCAACAGATTGTCAAAACGTGGCGTTTAGTTATGAATCGGGGTTTTGGAGACAAAAGATAACCACGTGCGGTGTGGAGATGTACTGGTGAACGGTATAATTCCACCCACACTGTCTTATGACACACTGCTCACACAACAGGCGTAATGATCTTGGAGGGAGGCATATGATCACAAGTCAACTCTAATTGTGGATATCAGAAACTGTACGAGCCAGCTTTATGTTGATGATATTATTCGACCCCAGGTGGTACCTTACCTAAATGGTCTTCCATGGGTAATTTTTCAGCAAGACAATGCTTGTCCGTATGCCGCTAAATAGTCTAAAACTTTGTACGTCACTTTCAGTCTCCTCTATGCTCGGTTCGTTCTCCGGACTTGTCTCCTATAGAACATTTGTGGAACCAATTCAAACGCCAAATGACACTTTGTCACACTGTATTTGATTTGGAGGAGACATTTTAAGATTTGTGGACCTATATGTCTCAAAATAACTTCCGATGTCTAATTAACTCAATTCCAGACTGTGTTGCGGCATGTAATACAGCAGGAGACGATCCGACGCACTGTTGAATTTCCATGGAATTTGTCTATTTATACTCATTGTATTTGCTTTATGGTCTTGACTTTGGGATCTAGTGAAACTGTCATCTGTATCATTATGCATATTAAATTTTATTTCAAACCGAAGCTCCCTTCTTGGTGCTCTATTTTCAATGTATCTGTGTGTAAGTATGGTTCACATTAAAAAGTAGAGTCAAAAAGTGGAATTTTTACAGCGTTTTATCGTATAATTGTTCTTGTGGATAGTGTAATTTCAATATGTGCAGATATGGGTATTCACAATTAATTATTATTAACATTAGTATTCACAAGAACGGAAGCACAATCCATATTAATAACCTTTTTTTAAATTTTATCTATTTCATCTCAAATTATATTAATCAGAATATGTAATATTTTTTTTAATTCATACACTTTTACATTTAAAATACAATGTTTTAGTCTAGAATATTTCCATTCTAAATTTGTGTGAGTATGAGTTGACAATCACATATAAAATTAAAAACTGAGTGTTTAGTTTATTAATGAAATATTTAAGATAGTTCTACCAAATAAATAAACACTGTTATATATTTTAAGGACTATAGTATCACTTGCTTATACAATATGCATTGGTAAAACAAAAACAAAATGTTAGTTTATTCCCTAATTTTGTAAGGTACATATTTTAAATTATTTTCATAAGTTTGAAATGAATACTTGATGTAAGCCTAATTGTTTATCAAACACATTTAATAGTTCTTAAGCATATTTAAAACATCAGTAGAAATTTAAATAACTCAACTTTATTCTATATAATGTTATGTAATTATTGTTACAGAATATTGCGGTACAGAAATTGTTTTTGAAGGTGATAATACAAAAAACAATAGTAAAAATTTTAATATCAAAATATTTTAGTACAAATATATAGAAATAAGAGAAAGAAAAACTACGCAAAAATTATAAACTGTAAATATTGCTTAAATTTCTATGATTTCCAATCTATATATTTATAAATGTACTAAAATAACAACCTAGGAAAATAAAAAATAATATTTTCTAAATTCAAAGTTCAATAATATGCGTTATCTATATACACATATATAGGACAAGTGGGAATTGAATAAGCATAATCATTCAAATGTTGAAAAGACCTTCTGATGAAGAGAATAGGCTTTTTCTCACTTTCATTTAAAAATTCAGAACTTAGATAATTTCAAGTATTCATTAGGAATTAAAATTATTATTTCTTAAATTATGCTTCACACACACACAGTTCTTATAAAGTAGAATGTAGCATTTTTCATTATAAAAAGTTTTGCAAACAGAAAAAGAAATCCTTATCTTATGTGCTGTTGCATAGTAATAAGATGATAATAAAGAATACTTTGAAAGAAAATTTAAATACCTTTTTAATAGAGAAACATTATTTAGAGACCAAACTCTTCATGTTCTCTCTGTTACTGCGAAATTACTAAGAAATATAATGAAAAAAAAAACTTGGCAACGGTATTAAATGATTAAAATGTTGTAGGCCTTCAGATTTCAAAAAATAATAATGTTAATATGATGCAAGATTTTGATTTAAAAAAATGATAACATAATGGTTTAATTTAAATAATAGTAAAATGGTAAGTTTCAGATCTTTTTAAATCTTAAGGAAATCCGAGTGATTAAAATTCCCCAAGTGATTAAAATGAGCTCTATTAGAAAGTGTGTACTTATTTTTTGAAGCTTTCTGAGAAATAATGACATACATGTACGGCATTTGTAGCTCCAGTTTTAGTAATATTTGTGTCTTCGTGGTATCATTAATTGCATTTTCAATCCCAAATCTTTTAAGTGCTTGATTTTTACATGTGTTTCATTATCAAGTGGATATTATACTGCAGAGAAATTTTTTTTAAATATAAAATTAACAAGTGCTAAATATTTAAAAACTGATGTAACATTTTATGAAATCACATGTTTTTAATTAGCCTTTTTTTAAAAAAAAAAATGTTACTGAAAAGTCATTTCATCTTACTTAAACAAACCTTGATTTCCAAAGTTAGAAAAAACAACTAAAGATCAAATTTAAAGTAATTTTATAAATTTTCTGTTTTTAAATAGAAAATACTCTCTCTTTCCTGTCTCTTTGTCCTCTTTAATTAAACTATTTTTTGTGTTATAAGATTCTTATATTTAACATTTATAATGATGCTAAAATTTTTCATTATCTTACTTATTATGCATTAACCTACCATGACCTTCATGCATTTGTAAAGCAAACCTTTCAGTAAAATAAGTTTGAATTTTAAAAATATAATGTATTTTAAATGCAAAATACCTGAGAATATTTTTATTAGCATTTCTGTATTTTTTTTTAACGTTGTCCCGAATATTTACTGTGAGATCCATAGTAAAATACTATGATATTACTATTCTGACACCTTACATTTATTTTATTTCGTAAATAAAAATGCACCTTTAATATCTTTGTGAAACAAAATTATCCAAATAAAATTTTTATCTTCGCATTCATGGAAAAGTAGCGAATAATTACTAAATAACCATATTTTATAAGATAAAATTCTCCCTCAGTCTCTAACAGAAAGGATTTACTTGTGAAATCTTTGATCCGTAAAATCTTCCCAATTACATACGAACTGTACGAATATTTCTTTTTTGAACGAATGTAATCTTGTAGTGTTAATTAATTCTTGGAACAATGATCGAAAGAAGATTATTATTCGAGAATACCACATCTTGTCGATGTGCTTCACTAAATATATTTATTATTCCTTAAAAAACACTTTTTCGTTACTTCCTCTACTTTAATAACATTCGAACTTGAACCAGTATTGTAAGTTCCCATCTTGACAGTGAAGCAAATTTAAAGCAGTAGGTAATTTTTAATAATTTAACGAAAATACTTTTTCCTTAATCTTAGATGGATGAATCCTGCAGCATTAATTACTTTTTTGAATGTTATCGAAAGAAGATTATGATTCTAGAGTACCAAATATGGATGATATGATTCACCAAAAAATTAATTATCCCTAAGAAAGTTTTCAGTGCTTTATCTATTCAGTGCTATAACATTTGAACTTGAACAATATTTTTAGATTAATCTCTTTATAGTGTAGTAAATTTAGTAGTAGTTAATTTTAATTCATAAATCAAAAAGTATTTTAACTTAGTTTTCTTGTTTAACATAAGAAAGTTAAATATTAGTTAGTGATAACAAAGGGCAAAGTGAACTATCTCACAGATATATAAATTTATGCAGTAAAAAGGATAGCTGTTAATATTATTCCAAGGTCTTAGAAATAGCAAGGATATAAATAAAAATTTAATTCAAAGCCTAGGTGCCTGTTTTTTAAATTTAATTTCAAGTTTATTTTGTATATAGAGAAAACATTTTGATTGGCATGTTGATTTATTTAATCCACTCTTTTTTATTATTTAATTTTTTTAAAAAAAAATACTTAGCATTCTTAAATTTTGCTTGATCTTAAATTGTATTATACAACTTTTGATAATTTCTTTAAAAAGTTAATTGTTTAAAATTCACAAGAGACAATGTTAAGTTATTCATAGTTATATAATTTGTCTTTCAAAAACCAAAAATTTAGCTAATGTTACTTGAAAATAATTGTTATTCATATAAAAGCTTACTTCAAAACTATCGAATTGGAATACTCATTTAGCCATTATTTAATAATGTTTAAAATATAAAGGTAACTATGTGAAAATATGTCATATTTTATTATTAGTGTTGCTTCTATGATATCAGAGAAATATCTAAAACTTTCAACGTAATCTGAATGAATGCAGCATAGCAAACATTAAAAAACTGTTCATTACTTTGTTTCGAAAAAAAGTATTGTTTTCCTTAACGTCCTTAGTATTAGCGTTGTCTGTTTCAGACACTGAATAACACTTTCAAAGAATGTCGCCAAATTAAATAAAAGGCGCAATCGGTACCCAGAATTAGTTAATTTTCTTGTTAATAGATGGTAGTTCTAAAAAAATTATTTTTAGTGATTTTTTAGTGAAAACATTTTGCATTTGTAGCTTATTTATGGTAAAATGAAAATGATGTTTTCCGAGAGAAAGAAACTTATACGCTTGCGAATCTCTAAGCGTTTATACTTTTTTATTATTTGTGTCGTAAAAAAATTACTAAACACACTGTTGAATTCCTTAAAGTTGCTGTTTATATAGAACTTATCAATTTCTAACCCAAATCTTCCCACTTATTTAGAACGCTGTTATTTGAGTGTCACCTGTAAGTGACATTGGGTCAATGGCTATCAAAATCACTCGATTTGAAATTATAATTATGGCAAATATTTCATCTCGAAATGATATTCTTTAATTTATAACTGAATTCACCAAATGTAGATATTTAAAGGATACAGGAAAGAATATGTATCTGTGAGAAAATGAAATGAAACTTAATCAGTGACCACTATAATTATGTCTAATTTAAAATTTCAAAGAAGTCGAATGTATTGAGCAGAATAAAACTAGAATTCCCGTACTCGCAGACAACATTTTTTTGGAAATCAAGAGTTTTCAATAAAAAGAACTTAAAATTGAGAAACTATTGAATAGTATAAGATAAAGAGAGAGAGAGAAAAATGAATGATAAATTTGGGAAATTAGGACTCTTCTGCAAAGAATTCGTACAGGAATATTTAGTGATACAAATTTTACATTATGTTCATTTTACATTAAGCTCATTATACTCATTATTATGAATTACTCATTAAATTAAGGTTAAAGAAGTATTTTGAATTAACATTATGATGTCACTTTGTCCCAATGTCTCCTCCATGAGACATTTAATTTCTCAGAAATAAAAACTAAAATAATTTTTTTAACATTTTTTCAGTACTTTTTCATGTATTTAAAACCGATTGATACAAATTATTCCAAAATTTATGGTTCTAAGGTGACCTTAGGTCTAAGGAGGATAAATGTAAATTCTTAAATAGAATGTTTTCGTTTTTCATCTTCAGTTAATAATGTTAATTAATTAATAATGTTAAAAGTAAAATATTCTCGATCAGAAAGCTTAACATATGTATAATAATTATACTTATCATATAATTCAAGAAACGTTGAAGAATAAAAGAAGTTAACTCGAATCATATCGATTTACTAAAAATAGATTAATCGATTATGGAAAATGAAATGTACATAAGCTTTTCCTAGAAAGCCTTCCCATAAAACCGGTTAGGAGTAGTTATTTATGTGTTTGTCCTAAAATGTATAGGTTGCAGAATCTATCAACGTGCACGCTACATCAAATAATAATGGCCATTCAAACTTTCAATCAACAATGTTTTAACTCATACTACTGACACCAGTATCTGGAGTTAAGACGAAAATAAAGCAACCATATGTCTGAGGAGCGACAGTACAATTCCATTACAGGTCGTTTGTCAATGGTTTTATCGTTACTATTATTCTTCTCTGCTGACAGTTTCTTCAACTAAGAGACTGTTTGTTGAACAAAGTCTTTTATTTATGTATCTTTAAGCCATCTATATTAAAGATGAAGGAGAAACGAAATGCAGAGAATACATTATTCGTAACCCTTAGGGAATGTTGCTTATTATTATTTTATACTTTATGACTATTTTTAAGAAAGAAGCACCGAGATTATGACTTTCTCTAAGGGATGTGTCTGTTATTAAATCAAATTTTTTCTCCTCGAAATATCTTGTAGTTTTGATAAAATAATAATAAATTTTATGAATTCATATTCCTTTCAGAAAATTGTTACTCAAAATAATGGCTCTATACTGTTTTCTATAAACCCATTTTGCTTAATATATTTTCATGAGTGATGTTTAAGTTATTTTACTCGATTTAATTTCAGCCATTATTACTGCTAAAGGTTTTAAGAAGAAAAAAAGTTATATTATAGTATTACTGCTAGAAGCTTTTGTCCAATGCTTATGAATATATTATGGTTATTGTTCTTAAGCTTTCCATCATAATAAAACATTATTTAACTGGTACAGAACTAATGCATAAATGTATCACAATTAGCATAACAAAAGGCTTTGATAGTAAAAATAATTTATTACTGATATTTGTTGCAAAAACTCATCTATAAAAATATTTACATTTTTTTTTTGTAAAGAGTTTGGTTTCTTTCATCTATTTTAAAAGTATGCCACAATTTAGAGAAATAAAATGCTAAATGTACTATATAACTTTTGCTAATGGAAATAGACATGACCATTCATTATAAAGCATTAACTTATCCAAATGATAATCAAAAGTCAATGTGATTGAATAAGCCGTATTCCATTGCAATTTAGTATCAATTAAAACAAACCAAAAGAGTTTTAAAAAAATTCTTCACAATTATTTAGAAATTTTTTTTTCTTGAAATAAAATTTAACTTTCTAATGCCATGCAATAAATAAGGGCTGCACAGTTAAATACGACTCTAAAATAATACAAATAATAATACCAGAAAAGAATAATCCTATTCAAAAAGAAATAAAATATTCATAAAAAGAAGTTATTACTTTTCCAGGGAAAATAATCTATAAAAACAGTAATGTGAACAAAAGGAATAGTACAGAAGGGCTTTATTTGTACAAATATTTTAATAGAGGTTTAATGTATTGTACTAATATTTTAATCCCTATGTTCAAATATAAGAAATCATAATTTTGTTTCAAACGTAATTAAATTTTGAATGCATCAAAAATCAAAATAAAAAATCAGCTTAAATCATTTGAATTAACTCACAATATACAACATAACATGTGATTTTATTAATATATATTTATTTATCAATTAATGTGATCTAAACAACCGTAAAAAGGGCTCATTACATTTAATTTAACTAAACTAAAAAGGCAAGCCAGTTTATCAAAATTTCTAAACGTCTCACTTTGTAATAAATATATTATCCTTTAACTTAATATTTAATTTTAAATAATACTTCGAATATTACTTTCGTTTTGTCAAAATAGCTTAAAAATTGATTTAAAACAACGAGATTATTGTTGAATAACATTTCTAACAAATATCTTATTCTTTGTGTGATTTTCTACTATAACTTATTGGCAACAATTTGTAGACATTATTAATCATGTATTTTTTTTACCAAATCATAAAAATTAGAAGACGATTATTTGAATCATAATTTCATTTATATTTATCACTAATAAAAAAAGTCATTTAATTTCCCGACTATTTTTAGTTAAATTAAAAGTGAAAAATTTGCCTTCATGATACTGCTTTCTTTAAAGCGTTTCTTGTTTATCATCAATTCGCTTTTACGAGACTTCCAATAATGGAGTCTACAATGATCGAAACTTCTTGACCAGAAAGAAAAAATAGAATAGAAAGAATTACTGAATTATACTTTGCATATGATTGTAACTCGTTATACATTGTTCTTTACATATATATATATATATATATATATATATATATATATATATATATATATATATATAATATTCATATATTCTATTAATTATTTTACATTTTCAAATGGCTTTTATATCGCATATCTTTTTCATACATTTATAAATTAAAAATATTAAATTTGTTGAGCATCTTAATATATATGTAGAGTAAAATTATTATATGTAGGTAGGAAAATATGTAATAAGTATTTAAGTACGATCCTGTTATCAAGCAACGAATTTAAAAATTCTTTGTATTGCCTGTAGTTTCCCATAAGGAATTTAGTATTGTGCCACTATGTCAATATAATTTATTTGTATCTAGTTTTTGTATAGTTTTATTTTATGTTGAAAATTAAGAAAGCAAAAAATAAATTAAAGTGAGGGTAAGAAAACTATATTTTTGCTTAAAGTCTTAAGTTTCTGAAGTGCATCATAAATAGCAATTCAATTTCTATTTCTTATAATTTTTTGATGATATTTGATATTAGAAATGTGTTTGTTTTAAAACAGAGGCAATATGTAAGCTTAGAAAAGAAACGAATTCTTACAAATATTGTAAGGTAATTACGTTAGCAACTCCAGACAATACATTCTTATTTAAAAAAAATATCTTGATATAAAACATAAAAATAAGATTTCGGACTGTTATTACTTAAATATTTTTGAGTAAAATTCAATAAAAAATTTTCATTCTCGCTGTATAGCTGTTTTATTTTTAAAGGCGTTTCGAAACCTCTGTTCTGCACTTTCAGTAAGGTTTCGTTCTTAAAATGTTTACAAAGATGCTTTACCATTTACTTTCTTAAATTCGTAAAAATTTCAAAAATGCGTGGGGTCAATATTTCAGAAAGAAAAACAACTTGTAATTTAACCAAAATGTAAAATAAGGGTTTTTAGAAAAATATAAATAAGTCGGATAAAACAAAAAAAAAAAAACAAAAAAAAACAAAAAACTTAAAAGTTTCTATGCAAATTTATGCAAAGAGCGGATTTAGGCATCCGAGGTGTGCTTTTTTATAATTAATATTACTTTTATAAAATTAAGTATAAGAATTAAAGTTTTAGAGGAAATTTCGAGAAATGGACAATCGTAAACTTTTCGATATTAAAATTAAATGAAACGTTAAATTATTAAATTGAATATATATTTAAATTAAATGTAATTAAAATAAAGGCAAACCTAAGTTTATTAAATTAAATATTATATCAGCTACAAATAATTAAAATTAAAGGAAATGATAATTTATTAAATAGAATGAATTAATCAAAATTTAATTAAAATTAAACGATAAAAAATTTAAAAGTGACTCGGTACGCGAAAAGTGATCCAACTAAAATAATAGCCCATTGGGTGGCTGATAAAAGAAACACACATCGGTAATTGAAAAAGTCGATATAATACAAGATAGCTTCACACTCTGATTCTTTTTCAATTATTATGAGTTTCTCTTCATGCAGATTTAAAAGCCTATTAATATAATTTTAGAAATGACCTCATTCGGAATTTTTTTTCCTTTTTTCATTTGACGTAGGATTTTGTTAGAGCGTTATCTATAACTCAATATTAGTTGTAATTTTATATTATATATATATTCAGCAAGGTCAAAGTTTGTTTCATCGTGAATGATGTTATATTATTAGACGCAAAGGATAGTTATTTTGTTATTTATATTCATTTTTTGTAACCTCTCGGGAATATAAAGAGAGGATCAGATTGGGAAAATACAGGAGGTGAGATATAAAAAAGTTCATTAGACAATCTAAAGAAACATTTTGAGGTTATCATTCAGTTTCCATCCCTTTTACGCATCTTCAAAATAGCTGAAGACAAAGTGTATATGAGATAGTCCATGTTTCATGAATTGCAACGGGCAACAACTTGGTGTGGGTAGGAGAAAATAAACTTAAGTGCTTAGAGAGGCTGATTTAATACTCGAGCCAAACGTAGCTCGTGAAATTTCAAACAGATGTATTTTTCTAACAGGAGGAGTCAAGGTCAAAAAGACAATTGGACATCAATGACGAAGTATTTTACTGTGTGACCTGAATATATCTAATAAGAGCCTCCATATATGTGTGTTGGAAGTTTTGAAATTTTCTAATAACTACTTTGGAAATCATTGTAAAGTTTTTTTTATGAATTTTTTCATTTATTGTTCGCTAATATCTCAATGAATAGCAACACAAGGACTATTGGTGATGGACCTCGCAATTCTGCACCTTGATTAATTGAAGAGAACGACGCATGAATTGGCTCCTCTTTTTCCAATCTTTCATGCAATCCCAACGTGAGGGTTTCGAGCCTCGACAGATTTAACTTGCATCATTCTAGTTACATAATAAGATTTTAGTGGAAGCATGATTGGAACCCATGACTAAATGGAAATAACTTCAACCATGAGCTCGTGACCACCACTACCACACGGCGACCGTACCTCCTTTTGCTTTCGAGTTTGGGTGCCCACGAATTAAGTGATAAATTTGAAGGATAGAATTTTTATATGTGCTTCAAATCTCTCCCGTCGGAAACAAAATCGTTCTTCAAACATGTTCGAATCAGATTTCAAACTGATGATAACTAGATAATATACAAGAATACAGAGGGAAAAGAAGAATATGACACAACTATGAGAAGTATACCCAAGATCTTAGCCTACTGTTTTCGCAATGAGTTGCGATTGAAATTCTTAAAGTTAGGAACTTTACTATGCGATCCCTGTTCTGGGGAACTCCAGCTCAACTTCGTAACTACTACCATAAGGCTCCTTAGATGATCAAGATTACATTGTTGTAGAAGTGAAGCTAAAGCTCTTTTCAAAACTCGATCTTCTAGGTTACAAGTCAATAACCTAATTGAGAAGTAGTCCAAATCACCTGGACATTTTCCCCACGTACAAAAACGCTGCTCTTGGAAATTTCAAACCTCTGAAATTAGATGGAGAATCTGCATCATCTGTCAATAACTGGAATATTCACCTGCATTTGACTTCTAGATTGGATTCTACTTTGGAAATGATCTGGTGCTTTAGCCTCTCTTTCAGGTTGGTATTCCATCTCGTTTTCTACATTTTCTGTGTAGCCTGTCTTACTTATCACTTCATCATCCTTTAGAGATTTTTATTAGAGCTTTGATATCTTCCAGTTAAGCCGCTATTTTATCAGTAACATCAGTAACAGCTTTATCTAATTTCCCTCTGTTTTTACATGGGATTTGAACCCTGTGTAAAAGGACTTACTTACTGAAATCAGATGAAATCAGATCTCTGAATAAACACTAGTGAATAATGTTTATTTTCTAGATTGTGAAGCAAAACTAGAAATTATCTGCAGTTGGAAGCAATGTAGACTCTCAGTGTTGTTGAGATTTATGAGCGCCATTATATAGCTTCCAATAGGGCCAATGTTTCTTCTTAGAATACTGTACGATGGTCCGCAAATCTGAAAAGCAATTCCTCTATTTTGATACCAAATAGAAACACCACAAATAAGATGATTTTTTTTCTCTATATATCGGAACCATCAGTATAAATTTCAAGTCACCTTTCTTCTAGCCTTTAACATATTGTTATATAATTTAATGGCAAGACGAATAAGCTAATTTCTGAAGTCAAAGAGAGCTTAAACGTTACAGCATTTTTCACTGATGATTAAAGGAATTTAGGGGTTCCTATTAGAAAAGAAGGGGCACAGGCTGCTAAATCTAGGGTTCGGACTCCCGAGATTAAATTCAGTACTCCCATTAAGTTAGTTTTGTATGCCCGACTAATTGCAATCAGGGGTCTTCTCTGAACTACGTTATGGTAGTTAGAGAATGCTTTCAATTTTAGTCCACACCCCATGCTCTATGCCAATAAACTACAAATATCCTTCTAAATAGCTCTGGGTGCTTTCAGTTGCCGTTTGGAGATACAAGAGATATCCTATATGTTATTAACTTCACTCTCACTTTTTTGAAGTGTTGGTGGAACGTAATAGCGTTGTCCTCCCTTGATACTCCGCTATATCTTATGGATTAGACTACTTATATTTGGTTTCCACCGAAACGGAACCTTTGCTTCTTGGCGAATTGGTTAAAATTATCTTTCTTTAGAAAGTAAATGACATAATAATTATCTTAGGAATGGTGAAAGTCATTTTTTAGATCTCACGTCATTTCCAGTTCTTTTCGAGAGTGGTGTGGCCTCTGATCTCAATTGCAGCCTTGTTCTCCCCCCAGATAAGCAGAAGGAGATCATCGACGTATGTTTGGAAACATCAACCCTCCAAATAGTGTAATATAGCATATGTGTACAATGGAGAAATGCAGATCAACATTAAAAGCGGGAATTAATAAAAAATATATATATATTGCCTTGACCTCAAAATATATACCTTTCAGATGTGGATTAAATCTGTTACATCATCCTTTGTATTCATTTGATATTGTCTTACAGAACTATTATTTTTTTTTCAAATATCTGCAAAGCTTTTTAATGAAAATAAGTATGTAAGCGTTTAGGATGACAAAATGGAAATGGACGTATTTTTCGAGTCAAGAAAAGACTTCCTCCGGGAGATTTAATAAGCAATTAGAAGAATGTTAAACAATTTTAACTAATGAAGAATTTGTGTTTTCAAATAAATATCTACTCACATAAGTAAAAAAAAAAAAAAAAAAAAACATTTTACTTTTTCTTAAAGAAAAACGAAAGAGCATTCCTTTACACCCATTATACTTGAGTTAAGCTTTTAGTTTAATATTCAGTAACAGTAATTTAAATGATTAATACTACTGAAACAATTCATAGGTTACAATAAATATATAGCAAATAAATTTATTGGAATTAGTTCATATTTTATTGTTTGTTGACATTTTATACAACTTATGCTCATTACTTACATTTAAAATGAATGTAAGAAATATAAAATCTCTTTAAATAGTGAATTAAATTTAGTTAAAAATACATTTGTTAACTTAAATCATTGTCTTTTGTATTAAAATATATTTTTTGGAAGTGGGAGGGGCCTTCTAATTCTAAGGAAATGTATTAAAAGTTCACTAGAATCAGTTAATAAATTTACTGCTTAACCTTGAAATGTAAAGTACAAATTTCTTTACATTTACTTTTCCAAAAGAATATTAATGGTGAGTGACTTCTTTCCATAATGATTACTTGATTAAATGATTTTGTATTAAACAAGCGCTGTTTAGACAATTTTCCATTCATTTGAATAAAAAAATTTAAACCTCAAAAATTAAGATAAAATGTTATTGAATGTATTCTTGTATTTCATACATTTCTTTAAATAATACATTTAAATATTATTATCTACGTGTTAGAAAAGTGCAATTTAATTTATAATCTTCTCTTAGAAATTTATTACAAAACCTAAACATTATTAAAATAAATATACTTTTTTCCTTATCAATTATTTCAGAAACCTTTAATATCCTTCGTTTCAAAATATACAGCAAGTCTACTTTTACACCTGGAGGAAATTGACGTCAATGGACTAAAAAAAATTTTTTTCTACTAATTAATTCTTTCTAAATTTAATATACATGTTTTGGGAAAGTGATGCAGTAGAAAATCCACATTTAATGAAGTTTTAGCATAACCGTCTATCTATCTTTTAGTCCCTTTTCAAGCATACACAAAAAATGTTTGTCTAATATATCGACGAAATAGTAGTGAAGGCTATATAAATAAAGTTCTTTTTTTGTTTAATTGTGCTCATAAAAAGTGTTAGAAAGAGGTATTACATTATGTAAATTCTTTTTCTACTTTCTTATGAAAACAAAGTTTAGAAAAAGATAGACATGGCATAGGATAAAAAAAAAATATTAAAATTAAGGTACGGAATGTTAGGAAAATAAAGATGTCTTTCGTTAAAGTTCCTTAGCACCTCTGAAAAGTTTTTTTTAAAGATTTTTTTAAAAAGGCAAGCTTTTGATTATTGATCGTAGAATTACAGCAAAAAAGAAAAAAAATAAGATCGTAGTGCTAGTAAAAAATTGTTTTAGTAGCCGAAAATATAATAAAAATATTTTTCTTCTTCCTAAGAAATTTGAATTATATACTAGCTCTTTTCTCTCTGCTTTTATAAAAACATGGTGATTTAAAATCTGGTCTTATTACTGATGAGGGGTGTGTACATATATATCTTAATTATAACAAATCTTTCATTTTAATTTTTTATATTTTCTAGATGATAATTCTTTTCTTGTATTGATTCTTATTCATTTATATATTAGCAACTTGGTAATAAGTAATTCAAGAAGTATTGATTATTTTTAAGAATAAAATTACAAATAAAAGCTTAAAAGTGCCATTTTGATATTGAAGGTAATTTATATTAAAAGAAGTAAACTGGTCATTAATGCACGAAGAAGAAAGCCTATTAAAAACTGTAGAGTATTAATTTTTCTGGTTTCCTTATAGAAGGAGATAAGGACCGTTTTAGATGAAAAGACACGCCAATAAGGCAAATTTATGGGTTTTATATAGATTAATATAAATCAATCATATGATCTCATTTTAAAGTAATTAAGTTAACATCGTTTTGAGAAGTAACGATCACACTAATCGATCGGAAAGCATTTTTAAAATATTTCATTTTCTATTATGAAAAATAGAATAGAACTTAAATTATTCCGTACAAGATAAATTCCTTAATAAATATAAATTGATAATTTTAAGCACACAACTTGATTACTTAAAACTGAAGTTCTGAAAATAAATAAGTTATATTATTCAATTGAATATTTCATCATCATTTTTTTGTAAAACATCTAAGAAACTTGCATCTTTATCAATTGTATATGTTTCTAAATTTTCAACTGAGTATTTTAAACCACATACAAATCCCCTGTTAACTATATTCTGGAAGATGCATACATTTACTTCGATAAGTATACATGTGTTCCATATATTAATTAATCAGAAATAATTTGAGTTATTTCTATTGTTTGATTATAAGTGTAATTTAAAATTAGGGAAGTTCACACTGAGATTAATTGTTGCACTTTCAAATTTTTCTTTATGTGCAAAATCATTTGCTTTCTAGAGTGTACCTAGAATAACCAACAATTGACGTCCTAACATAAATCTATTTTACGTTAAGTCATTAGAGTACAATTTGCCTCGGTAATTAAATTCTAGTTGAAATTCTCAAATAGAAATCAGTATTCAATCAAACTGGTAGACATTAGATTCGGAAACCTATCAGTGCGTTTTAAAACTTGTTTATGGTTCATCAAAGATGTCACACATCTTTAAATTAATTTCAGAAGATATAGTTGATCTGTAAGTTATTCAATCATCAAAAAAAAAGGAATTGATATTTGTCACATACCAAAACTGATGCCAAATCTCCTTATCAATATTCCTTCAAATGATATAAAAAATATTAAACTTTTCTAAAATGGATTGAAAATAAAATTACGTATTATAATAGCAATGAAATAAATACAAATGTTAAATTTATATAATATATATACATAATCTGATTTATGTCAATGATATCTATATGAAAGTGGCTTGAATTATTAAACTTTTCTTCAGTTTGCTTTGTTTTCAAGAGATTCTCAAAATTAAATAATTTTATTTTAGTTTATATGTAATTTCTGTTTGTTCAGAATTATGATTATGCAAGAAAATATTATTTTAAATATATAATTATTATGTGTTAGCTTTTTTGTATATCAATTAAAATTTTTATCTTTGAGATATTTTTAATGTTTACTTAGTTTTCGTTTATACAATAAAATGAAATTTTGTAATTATTATATCATCATTATAATTCTTATTGTACCTAAATGCTATGAATGTTAAAGAAATGCTTTAAGTAGGTTTTACTATTGCGAAATTTAAGTTGTATCCTTTAAAAAAAATTTTTAAGGACAATTCAAAACTTCTGGCGTTGATTTTATGAGCTCCATAAACTAATTCTTAAAAAAATGTATGTATTTTAAAAATTAATAAAAGCAACAATATTCAGTAAAATTGCCTTTACTACATTCTGAGATTTTTGAAATAATGGTATTGAAACTTTCCTTCTCGAGTTTCCTCAATAATTGTTTCTTACACACACACAGAACATTACATTATATCATATTTATATACAAGAAATATCAATTTGCTAATTTAACTGAGTACTTTAAACAATAGTCTGGAACTCAGAATATTATTGCAAATTCAGTAAATACATTTTATTTTCTGTAAACAATTATGTATGTAGATCTTCAAACTAAAGACTCTGGTAGGAGAAATGAAGGGTTATTTTTTTCTTCACATTCTAATTTTTTTAGCTGAATAAGTTTTAGAAAAATTTACAGAATTTCTCTTAAATGACATTATGAAACTACAAGATTGTTACTAAAGAAATCAGTTTAAAAATTAAATTTTTCATTCAAAGAAAATTACAACGGACACTTAGCTTTTTCCACTACATTTCAAAACTTAAGATAAAATATTTAATTAAAAGAAATTTCTGTTCCATCATACGAAACCAGCAGTTTTAGTTGTCATAGTTTTTAATTTGCTGAAGACAACTTAGACAGCCAGTAATTAAATAGTTTACATTCCTAAACTCTTAAAGTATATATTTCACTGGTTTAAAACATTTCATTACAACACATAGGCTGTAAATAAATTTAACTCTAATATGTTACAAATCAATTTTCAGTTTACATCAAAATGTTTATAATGCTGTAATACAACTGTGTGTATATATATATATATATATATATATATATATATATATATATATATATATATATATATATAATGTTTATAAAAATATGAAACAAACATGTCTAAAGACAAATCGCAAAGCTATAACAAAATAAATTAAACAAATTTTAAACGTAAAACAAAATATGGTAATAAATGCAGATATTACCAAATTAATATAATTGAGTTTAAATTAATTACAAATTATGATTTCTTAAATTTGAAGTATGAATATTAAACTAAGTTACAAGAATACTAAAAGTACTGAAACGTGTTAATAACAATTAAAATACCCGACTGTAGCAGTGTTTGAAATTTAACTGTATTTAATGTTTCAATAAAAAATCTTTAATTTAAATATATTCATTTACTACAATATTTCCAATAAGTTAAATGAACTCCTAAATGTACAAGGCATCAATGAAGAAAAAGGTAAATTAAGACAGAAAAATCAAAAAGATAAAATTAAATTAAGACTAAAAGGACAAAAAATCAATGAAGATAAGACAATTTAAAATGCAGTCTCAGGATTCGAATTGGATATAGACTCTAAATTACTTTTTCGCTAAATATAATTTACGATTATGGTTCAAAAAATAAAATTATACAAACAACAATGCCAGTAAAGTATCTATTTAAAGTTGCTTGCTTTATAATAAATACCACTGATAAGTTTTTTATCTATAATATTAAATCGTATATCAGAATATTGTTTCATATCTATTAATATATGTTTGATTTTAATTAAATTATTTAGCACAAAAATTAGGTTGGGTTTATTTTCTAAACACTCGTTATAACTGAAAACTTGTAAATCTTCTCTTTATCTATAAATTACAAAAGTATTTTTATTTAAATAATGGTATTCAAATTAATATGATTAAAAATTTGTCAAATTATGGAATATAATTAGATTGCTTAAATTTTGTATTGTTATGTTTGTTACAGTTTTCACTAGTGCAATAATATCTAATG
>BMAW01082463.1:298399-316511 GCA_019974015.1 Nephila pilipes
CCCCCCCCCCCCCCCGTTGATGCGGAGTGGAAATTCATTAGAGCTAAAATGACATCCTCATCACCTGACCGACGCTCAAAATTATGCAGTCCGAGTTGCCAATAGCCCTCATCACGACGTTAGTAAGTAATTTTAAACCCTTATATCAGCTACAGAGGTTTTTCAAATACTCTTATTCGTGTTGTGTTTTCCACTGCTTATAAATAGGTGGTCCTTGTCATCGTTTCCAGGATCACATCTTTATAATAAGATAACATTTCCGCCTCAATCCTCTTTCCATTTCCGTCCCCTGTACCTGCACATACCACAAAACGAGAAAAATAGGCACGCAGTTTCAATGTCCCATTCCCTCTGATGATAATAATATCTGACGAATTTATGATTGTCACTTTTTCCAAAGAAGCATTATGCACTGATGCTTCCACAACTTCTATGGTGCACTTCAATAAACTTATTATAAAATTTTTCAGGTATTGGTGAAGAAAAGTCAATGATGCACCACAGAGCATGGTCAATGAGGCATGACCTTGTCCGATAGCATTCATTGCATGTACAAAACATGTGTTTATTTCAGGAATGTGTTACTTGCATATTTGTTAATAAATTTAGTAGAACAATAACGAGTTCATATTATTTGAGTAAGCGAATCTATTGAATTTGAATTAGTACGTCGTACTAAATAGGTTGTATAAGCTATTGTTATCTTATGTAAGAGTTCTATGTACATCTGTTTTACTTGGAAAGTTTTCTGTTCAGAATGTTCATGGTTAAAACACACCTATTAAGAACTTTTGAAGTCTTACCAAATAAAATTCATTTTTACTATTTTATTTAATGCAGAAATTTTTCCAAAACCTTAAAAAACTGCATTAAAACATTATCAATAGTATATGGAAAGAATTAAGGAAATAAAGCGAACGAACATTGTGATTTAAGCAATATTTATATTTTGGCTGCTCGGTGATATCTGCTATATCCCAAGCAACAGCAAATTTTTTCTTGCTAACGTTTTAATTTTTTTTTATGATCAAAAACTTGAGTACAAAACTTCTTATTACAAATATTAACTATAACTTCTACTAATTATCTATAACGTTAATTAGTGCTTTGATGAATTGATTTGTCAGTATGGACCTCATTTTCAGCATTTCTATTCTGAAGATAGCTTTTTGTTAGTAATTTAAAAGTTTTTAAATTTCCGCATTTAAAAGATACGCTTTGATGATGGTTTCAAAGAATATCATGTAAAAAATAATAAATGTTGACTGGTAATATGTATATAAGGCGCAAAATGTACCTGAGTTCCTAAACAACAATGGATCTGAAAAAATATAAGATTCAAATTGATGCTGACTTATCATTTATTGAAAATGTTGTAGTTTTGATGGTTATGATGAGTTTGGAAACATTACTTTTACAGACATTCATTCTTAAGTTTCTTGAAAAAAGTGTGGGGCAATAACCCACTAACAATGAAATCCATTAAAGGTTTATACAGATTTTATTCAATTCAATGACAGAACTACAGTGTGCTTTTATACTTTGAAAAATTCAAAAGTATCAAGTAAATGAAGAAACTGAGAAATTTTATTTATGAATGAATTGCTTTCGTTAACATTTTTCCACTCAGCTATGAATGTCATTTTTTTCTTATAACATAATTATTTATAAAATTGTTGTAGTTCCTTCGTAAAACAAAGTTAAATAAAAAAAATGTTTTCAAATCCCGTTACGATATAAAACTAAAAACCATTTGTAAAATATCTCCCAATTCAGAGGAAGGTAGGGAAAGTCGTTATCTCGTTTTATCCTTAAAATCAACTCTAAAGTTAGAAAAAAAATTAAGGTTAGGAATATAGTGATGTTAGTCTTTGAAGACTTTCTAAGAAGAAAAGGTGAAACATTGTTTTAAAACTAATTTCTAAACTTCGAGGAAATAACTAATTACATTAAGAATCGCATGCAATTTCATGTTTTTAGTATATATGATTTTATGCATTTTCGAGAGATAAGAGGTAAAAATAAAATAAATAAATAAATAAAATTATAATCAAGAGGGCATGAATAAATCAATAAATGATTTCTCTTAAGCATCCACCAATTTGTTCTACTAACTTAGTTTATCAATATGCATCGTGAAAAAGGCATTTGACTCTCTCTTATCTTCTTATCTTTTTTTCCTCATTTTTTTTAATTTAAATGTACACATATATTGGTAATTTTTATCATTATTTGAAGTTGCAGACATGTATTTGAATTAAAATAAAATATTGTAATAATAAGTAATCCTTAATAGATGGGTAAAATACATATCTGTATATCATGTATCTATAAATATTAAAATCTATTTATGCATAATTATTTCAAATTGCTTATAATCTCGGTATTGTAAAATCCCCAGGTCGAAAGCAATAGAAATTTTAAAAAAACCACAAATCTGTAACACGTACACTCATCACCAGGCAAAATGTTTACAAATTCCATGCTCAGTAATAAATGTTGAGTAGCATTCTAATATATATCACCATATAATATTTGTATTACATTTAGGAAAAGAGTAAACTATTTTGGAGACAATTGTACGATTTCAGAATGAAGCAATATTGCAAAATTATTCTGAAACATACACTAACACTGCATTTATAATCTGCAATTTCTATTTAATTATACCAAAAAGCGATAAACCATGTAGAACTTTTGCACAGTTCTGAATTTCTAGCATTATTTATGAAATATTTAAATTGTGATATCTTTAATTATGGTTATATTTTCCCATTTCTTCAAAATTATACCAGTGATATAGAAAAATTCATTTTAATAATTCCAAATGATTAATACAGCAAAATTGATTTAGAAAGGTATGGTTAAAAAACTTGTATTACATAAAAGGCCTAATTATCACAAATTTCAATTCTCACCCAAATTAATTTTCGTATTAAATTATTTTTTAAAAGACTGGTCTCAAAATTAAATTATATTATAATCTTATTATTTTTCTTTCTGAAATTCATATCTACGCTGTAAACACTCTAGAAATGTTTAAGCAAATTAATTTGCATGATTACAACTATTTTAACAATTATGATATGTCTTTACTACACATATATAAAGACACATTCCATACATGCAGTATTTTCTGAAATTACATGAATAACTTTTTCCTGAATAATTTAAAGCTGAAGTAAAATATTCTTCAGATATTATAACTTAAGACGAGAAATAGATATAAACTAATACATGAAACGTATACATTTTTCAATTTATCTACAGTCTCAAAATATTGCCGAAATAAGCAAATAAAGATCGCTCTTAATTTCCTCCAGTCACGAAAATATACTCTCTCATGATGAAAGTATCTTTCTTAGCAATTCACTTGCATTCCATTTAAGAAAAGTTCGAATTTTAAATTAAAAGCAGAAACAGGAAATTAATAAGCGCTCGCGTATAAATAACTGAACTCGTTTTGAAATTAAACGGATCTAAAATTGTAGACATTTGTTTGTTTTAAGATGCATGGTTAGAATGTAATTTGTATTATTTACTTACATTTACTCGCGGAGGTAGATGGAAGTTCATAACACAAATATTTTGGTATAAAGATATTAACATTTTTAAGTATGATTCCTTTATCCATCCGAATAACCTAAGAGTAATGCTTTTAATCTAACTAATTATATTTTTACAATAAAAACATATTTTAATTAGTAACTGTAATGACAAATTAATCATAAAGTTTTGGTGGTGAAATTTATATATATTTACATACGTTAATAAAAAAGTTCCTTTTAAGTATAAGACAAACGAAGTTGACATTATTAAAATTAACAAAAATTGCTATTTAATTTACTTTATCCTTTGTGCAGAAATATATTAATGTTATAAATACACATTAAAGAAGAAAAGTAAAACAAAAAACATCTAAATTCTGTCCTCATAATTTTTGGAATTTTTATTTCCACCATGAAGCAAGACGAAAATAAATGTAAGATACTTCTTTAGCAGCAGTTCAGTTTGAAAGACGCATATTCTTTACTAATATTTTTATCAAAGAGAATAATAGATGAAATTAAATTTTATGAGGATTACTTTTGTTTTAAAAAGTTTTAGAAAAAAAAATTCTATGTAGGAAATAAAACATATCAATAACCTGGGAAAATATATTTTTTTACTATGATGTTACTGCTCTTACGCGTTATGTGCATAATGTGACAGCAGAAGTATAAATTTCAGTGGTCATATTTAAATTTGTTTTGTAAAAAAAACTAGCTTGATAACCACCCACTTCGCTGGGCAGACGATAATATTATATTTTGACCTATACGTAAAATATCAAGAAAATTTTCAATTTTTAAACTATAATGATAATTTAAACTTAAAATTTTAAGGAATTGATTGTCTGTAATAAAGGTTATCCATGACTTTCAAATATATGAGAAAAGTATTTAATTGTTAATAGTTTATCAATGAATGGGTAAGTTAGTCAGTAAATATGTCATTACACAGATTATCGCATCACTCCTGAGGCACTGAGTAGTGCGATGCGTTCCCATTTTTTTACACGGTGGTTTTCCAGTAGGCCTAAACCATGTAAAAATTGCCAACATAAAAATAAAAATACATTTTTATATTTTTTTTTATTTTTTAAACCTATTGAAGAAACTTTTTTGTGTATTACACTTCTATTGTCTTTATTTTTTATGCATGTCAATTTTTGAGAGTGACAACTACATTTTTATTTTTTATTAAATCAATTTATTTATCTTAATTGTTACATTCATTATTATTTTATCTTATTGTAATTTTAAAAATAGTTAAATATAAGAAAAATATGAAATAATATGCCTACATTCCCAAAAATTCTCTGTAGACAACATTCTTCGTTCGTTTTTCTGATTGAAGAATGAATAGATTTTCACGTGAACTAACTCTTAAACACGCCACATCAAATTGTGACCGTGAGAAAAACATTCACTTTATCTAACCAACCAATTTTAAACTCTGTCCTTGTGCTTTATTGATAATCATCGCAAAGCAAACTCTAACTGGAAACTGCAAACGCTTAAATTCTAATGATAATATGATGGTATTAGTGGTATTCTTGAAATGAATACATTTTCGCCCTCATACTTTCCTGTAAAAATAGTCGCTTCTATAACGGTTTTTCTTAGAGTTTTCACTTTGCCGTTACATAATTTAGAAGGATTTAAATAAATAACAAAATTATTGGCGTACCAATCTTTAGATAAAGACTATGAGGTGGTATGCCTGGTGGATTGAGTGTGTGTAGATTCTCCACAGGATAATGAACAGTACCTTCTACCTATATGACTGTATCTATTGTCTCATACCTTATCTGTTCAGTTGTTAGTTTCTCTAGCATAAATTCATTAATTTTATCTCCTGACTCATTTGTTGGAGTCAGAATTGCTCTTTCTTTCAATCACGATAAGCTATCTAGTGTAGCATATTCAATATTTGAGTATATTCTATCAGTCAAAGTATCTTATCGAATTATCTGAAATAAAAGAGTTATTAAACTTATAAGTCATTTATAAAGGGCATCTATAATAATTAATATAATAAAAAATTATAATGACAAAATTTTAAAAAAATACTTTTTTTAAAACAAACAGAAAAAACTTTTTTTAAATATATCAGAAATAAAATATTTTGAAAATATAGTAATATCATTGTATGTAAAAGAAAATATTTTTGAAATATAATTGGGAATATTCAACCAAACGAAAATAATTTTAAAAATTACTAGTAAATCTTTTTCAAAAACAAAATAAATATAGATAAACAAATAAATATTTTGCAAGAAAGGAATAATCTTAAAATATGCTAATAAACTGAGGAAAAAAAACAGAAAAAAACCCACAAAAAATTGAAGAAAACTAACAGAAAAAAAATCAAAGAGTTGAAGAGAAGTTTAGTAAAATCAAACTAAATAGTTAGAAAGAGAACTCAAAAGTATCATCCACACATAAATCCGATTACACAAAAAATGGTGAAGAAAAAAAATGTCAATATTTCTACAAGTTCTTTCTGTAAATTCATCAATTATAAATTTTGATATTCATGCGACATAGGATAAAAACATAATTTCGCCTCATTCCCAATGAAGGCAATGCAAGTTAGAATATTAAATATTTATAAGAGTAATTAAAGATATTAATTTAATGTAGAAGAAATCGGAATTTAGACATTATATTCCGAGATTAGTACTTTTTTTTTTTTTTTTTTTTTTTTTTTTAAATAAAATTAAATAATGAAAGGTAAATTAATTGGTTCGACTTGGGGGTGGAAGATATTTGGTGAAAAAAAGTCAAATGTAGGAATTTCGGGGCTCAACATTTACATTATATATGACAAACCTACAATACACCCTACTCAGTGGATTGACTTCTATGTGTGCTACCCCGTAAGTCGTCATTTTAGTATTTTTCAAAATCCCTCTCAGTTTTGGGGCTAAACTACCCTTTCACCAACCTCGAGATTCCAAATTCATTTGTTTCTATTGCTAAATCTGTACGTTTCATATTTTCTACATGTACGAAATTTAGTATAAAGAGCCTCTTCGCCAAAATCTTGCCAATCCAACCATCAGCACTTCAATATTAAATTATTTGATATTTTTCCAATTCGCACTCGCAAATCTCATTGAGTAAACTTAATTAGTAACTCAACATAGTATACATATAAAGAAATATACTCCATTTGGAGTCGGTCATATCATTTTTGGCGATAGTGAGCGTCTACATCGTGAAATGAGTACCTATGCTAAATTTCAAGTCAATCGGTTGTATAGTCTTATATAATTAGATATAGTGATGAGTCAGTCAATATATATATATATATATATATATATATATATTTGAAATATTGAAACTTTTGGAAGCAGTAAAAGCAACAAGGCCTATGTTTGTGAAGTGTTGAGTTCTAAAAGGCAATTTGTTAGCTTTGTATAGATATAGTAATATCTTTACTCATAACATATAACTCTCTCTTGAAAGATTAACTCAAATTTGTAAAATAGTTGACTATTTCCTCGAATATTACATTACTACTTTTTTATCGCTATCTTGACACTACACTCAAAATATACAAGAAACTTAAGTGAATACCAGCTTTAAGCAACAATGAAAAGAAAAACAAACGTTATGCGTTAAAAATCAAAATATTAAATTCAATATTAAAATTAAGAAAAACAATAAAATATTAAAGTACGCAACAATATTCTGTACATGTATTACATTCTTTTTCAAAAATTGAAAAATGTGATTAAATAGATATTAATACATATTATACTAATAGATATTAACTACATTAATAGATATTATATTAATAGATATTACATTAATAGATATTATATTAATAGATATTACATTAATAGATATTATATTAATAGATATTATTTATATATATATATATATATATATATATATATATATATATATACATTTGCTATTGTTTTTTGGTTTCATTAATATATCAGATAATTCTTTAAGTGTAAATTGGTATTTTTGTAGGGAAAATGAATATGTTTTCTAAGATTACCTTCTTTTCCCTTTGTTTGAATTTCTGAATTAGATTTATTTTCATCTTTTTGTAATGTAATTCACAGAAGTGTGATAATTTGAACAGTAATAAAGTAATAAACGGTATAAATATATATTATCCTTTTGAAAAATGTAGAGCATTTTTTTAACATTTTCCGGCATTTTCCTAAATTTTAATTTTCTAACACATTACTTCATTTAAAATCGTTTGACTCCTTAGTAGTTGGTTTTGAATTTTTGGGCTTTAAATTTTAGATTACTTAACTATTTAAGTAAATTATTATCTGAATTGCATAAATATTAATTTGATTAAAAGTAATTTCCTTATGAATGTTAATTAATGAGAACTGTACTTTATATATATATATGTACATCACGTAATTATTACCTGCTTCCCGAATATATAACTTAGCAACATTCTCTTTTGTTTCACTACTCTAAGTTACAGATTATTTACACAAATTATATAATTAACAGAATCAGATATTTATGCTTATTTTCACTAAATATTAAGTTCTAAGTGCTATAACCTACACTTAATTGCGTTGAGTTATAAAATATATTTTCAAAAAAAAATAACATCAGAACATTCGAGGTTAAAATTTTATTTTTTAATGTATCATTTCCAAAATAATTCTGAATGTCTGTTGGTATAATGAATCGTATTTATTGAAATATATCTCAAATGTTGCATCCAAGTGCTGTCATACGTTATTCTAAACAAAGATCCATAATCATTATATACTTCATTCAAGAATACTGTGAATTTTCTTATTATTTTGTTCATTCAAAAGCCTATTAATCACTTTTTATATTATGGTTAGCAGAAATAATAAGGTATAATCCTTACCGACATTTGACATTCCTCAAGAATGGTACAAAAATTAAATATTCCATTACATTGTTTCAAAATTATTCTTACATTTCATTCATATAACTTCAAATGTATGAAGTTTAATATACAACTTTATATTGTAAATTCTGTGCAACTTAAAGTCAATGGGATATTATTATCTTTTTAGACATGTCCCCAGAGAGTAGTATCTTTTGTGATAAGAAAGATATTTTTATGCAGGATTTTTAGAATAAAGATACATCAATTTGATAAAAATTTATTAGCTGTATATTTTATTCAAGAACATTGTTTATATATTAATTTTTTGCAGTGTAAAAATCGCATTAATCACTTATGGGATTGTGGTTAACAAAAATAATAACATATAATCATTACCACCATTAAAGTATTTAAACACTGAATATTTCAGTACATTGTCTCAAAATAATTCTAACATTTCATTCATATTACTTCAAATATATGAAGCTGAATATATTATTTTACATTGTAAATTGTATGCAACGGAAAGTCTTATCGATATTATTCTCTTTGGATGCTAAGCTGCAGACATTTCTACAGAAAATAGAAACCATTTATGATGAGAAAGAAATTCTAATACAGGATATTTAGTAATAACGTACAGCAGATGGAAACATATTTTCTCTTTCTTGTATGAAACATGGAACATATAATGATTATGAAACTACTTAAATAATCCCTCGTTACAATGAAGTATAATCCAAACTTATACATATCAGAATACTACAAGGGTTTTCTTTCAACAGGAAATTTCCATGAAAGAAAAGGTTAAAGAGTAAGCCCTCTCTTAAATTAACACGAATACGTTCGTGGGTGAATTCATTAGCTGCAAAACTTATTTCAATTTCTGACAATCACGCTATGATATTAATGTTGCACTTTCAGAAATGAGATTAATTCAGGAAAAGATACATGCGCTGTTTTAATCACTCAAATAGCAATGTTGAATTGTACCTATTTTAAATGGTAATTTATAGTGCTTTATGTAAACTCTTTTCAATCGAATTATATTTAGACTCATTCTGTAATTCTTCTGAATGTCAAAATAATAAGATTCTTTCATATAATTCAGAAATCTACATATTCAAAATGATCTTGCATTTGTGAGATTAGGAGCAAATGTAAATAGTCTAATTCGTTTAGTTGGATTATAGTTCTATAACCTGGGATTAGTGATGTTTAAATAATCCAGTTGTCAAATATATAAACATATCTTAAGATAAATTAAAGTTTAAATTTAGTGGGTAATTTCTACAAATGTTGTGAATATTCACTCACATGCATTTTAAAGACTTACAAATATATTTAAATAAATTATTTTTTTATTTAAAATTTGAGTTCTAAGTGAAAATAGGATTATTTACTATACATATAAAATCATTATTTATGAATTCAGATGTGTGTGTTGATTTAGATAAAAATACTTTTGATTATAACTGAATATAATAATTTTTTATATCAATGAAAAAATGAAATTATTTATTCATTAGATAAATATACTATCAGTCTTAAAATGTTTAATCTAACTCTTTTTAGAATAACTGAATGAAAAATAAATACGTTAAATTTTTATTTATATGACTATAAATAACTTATAACTGTGTTTGCGCGAAACTGATAAATTAATTTACAGTCTTATTAAGCGCTTAACAATAATTGAAGTACTTTTCAATTACATTTAAAAGGAAGTCCTACTTAATGATTCAATTAAATATTTCAAAGGAAGTTTGCTTTCTTTAAAGCAATCGACTCGGCTTGAATCATAATTTGGATCAAAATTTACAATTTTTACTGTTTAATTTTAAAACACAACTTATTACCTTTACAAAATTGACTTTGTTTTGACTCAAGGATAAGTAGAAACAAAATCATAACGATTTAATAATTAAGTCATACCTGTCTCACAAATCGGAAGTACCAATTTATAGCCATTTAAATAACTGGAAATCTGACGATTCTTAATAATTTCACAGTAATTTATGTTAATTAATATGTAGTTTTTATAGTGCAATTATTATTGAAATATTCTATAAGCATTCCCCAAAATTTTAAATAACATTTCATTAATTTCTGCGGAAGAGAATAGAAATATTCAAACACTCTATATTGTTTACATTTCCCATTTGGGAACCGAAATTGCTTATAGACTATTTAAACCACCCATTAAATCCTTTTCACATAAGATAATTATTTCTGAAATATTGTTAAACATGGTCTTCCTTTTTAGTCTTAAAATGGGAGGATCAAGTTATAATCGTACTAGAAAATGAAAATTTTATGGAAATAGATACGCTGAAATTAAAAATTTGACTCTGAAATTAATGTCACTACCACAACAAATGCTAAATAACTTGAGAAAAATTTGAATGATGATGATCATATGAAGGATCAAAGAAATAATTGCTTTAGACATTTTTAATAATGTTTTTGCGGTTTCATTTTGACCATCATGTCTTAAAAACAAATCGAAATTGGTAAAAGATTCTAACTTTAGTCATGCTTCAAAACTCACTTTACAATGCGAAAATTGTCCTTCCTCTTTCGGATTTCGCACATATAAGAAAATCAATTAAACAATGAAAAGAACCATGAGCTTCAACTATTTGGAAAAGAGTATACAGCTGGGGAAAAATTACTGCAACTTTAAATGTGCCCTGTTGTCAAGCATGTCCTTTGGACAACAAAAAAATTCTTAATGCTTTTGCATCTGTCGCTAAATGTTCAATGAATGTAGATGCAAGTGAGATTACTAAAGTATAAAAACCAGCTAATAAAATTGCGAAATGTGGTGTGTCTCTCAATGGAACAGGGCAACATCGGGGCCACTTATCGTTAAAGATGTAGTGAGTGTGATTTCAGGGTAACTGGAAAACTTTTCCATACTGAAATCATGTCGCAGTTCTACAAAATTTGTGTTAAACACAAAAGCATCTAAAAACACCCCTTCGCTAAAATCTTACAACAGCATAAATTCAGTCACTCATGTGCAGATCATAGCGGATAATCGAAAAATCCGGAAGTCGTCGGCGTTTGTCGTATATTTGAACATTCTAAAAGGTTACGTGCTCTTTGATGCACTGATTACTATGGCGATGGAGATTTGAAAGGATTCAGTGCAGTTTAAAATAATTGGACTGTGAAAAAATTAGATTACATTGAACATATTCAGACAAGAGTTGGAACGCACCTTCACAAATTAACAGCTGACACTTAAGGATTTATGCGAAGGGAAAATTTACGTAATTGTATAAATAAATTACAAAATTACTGTGGGATATCTATTACATTCAATGTAGAAGTTTATTAAAAATACAAAGTTCCACAATTACGGATTACTCAATGTTGTTTAAGTAAAGGAAACCAATGTTGAAACACACTAGTAGTATCATATTTAGCCCTTATCTAATATATTGATAGATTTTATGAATTTTTATAAGTTTTAGAGCAATTAAACATTACTTCAGCCATTATGCACTGAAATAATTCAATAGTATAGATGAAATTCTACTCGACTATTCAAAGCGTCATTATTTGCCTGAAGCTAAAAAGGTCAGTAAAAATTCCAGCCTCAAGAAAGAGAAAACATGACGCACATTAGAAAAAAGGGTATGGCTTACAAATATGTAGGATTTGATATGCTTGTGCTTTTGAATAGCTTTTTAAGGAAAATATGATTTTTTAAAGATGTTGCTTACTGAAAACATTATTTAACAAATTTTTAATGAGATATCAATGCACAATTTTAACTGTATATTATTTTCACTACTTTTAAGTCTTCGAACAAATGAATTAGATTTAAAATTAATGCTTTAAGGTGTTTTTGTATGATGGTATTGATAAATTAGATAAAATATTAAGGGAATTTATGTTTATTAACTAGAACTTCTTCACATTTAAATACGTTTCTTAGATATTATTTTATTGTTTTGACCTATATTAAAAATGTTTATCACAAAAATTAAATTTTTAGATTAATACAGCAAAGTTTGGAAGGAATACTTTGCGTTTGAGTCAATTTTCACCAATTTCTCATTAAATTCCTTAATGTATTAAACAAATAATTAAATTTTTGGGGTTTTTTTTCATAATTTTGGATCATAACGTTCATGTAAATGTGGTAAAAATTTATTTAAATACCTTTCTTCAAAAAAAAGTTGCTTCGAACGAATATCTTAAAAAATGCCTTTTAAACCGTTCGCTCCCAGCGTATCACAGGCGATACGCTCGTGTTTGCTGTGCCCAGCTTATCATGGGCGATAAGCTCCGTGAGTGTCTTCTACGGTTCAACGTATCAATAGAGATACGCTCGATGAGAACGTTTTATTTTATTTTTTTAATGTTACTATATGGTGTTACAATACCACGAAATCTATACAGATAGGCTATTTGGAGTGTTGACCTTGGTGATAAGGGCTTGAATTTCATTTCTGGCTATCGGGGGGGTTGGGGTAATTGTTAAAAGCACGTGCTGCGGCGCGGATCTTTAAATGTAATGACATGATTTAAAGGGTGTAGTACTTGCTTTCGGTTTGTTTTTTTACTTTCATACTTGCTTCTTAGAAGTTTGAAGGAAAATTTATGGCCCTTTATGGGGGTTAGGCCTTTTGGTAGCAGATGTTCTCAACTGTTCATTTAATTGGGTCGGTTTTTATTTGTAGCGACAGTCATGACGAAAAGAAAGTATTTATCTGATACTGAGATTTTCGAAATAATGAATGAATCTGACAGTAATGTTAGCGAAAATATTTCAAATCTGTACATAGACATTAAAGTAAAAAAAAAGGACTAAGATGTGCTCTTTGCTCAAAATCTTGCGTGAAGCGTCAAAATATGTGTGTAAACATGTGATGTTGTACTATGCATTGAATTTTTTCTAATAAATATACCATGCAGCAAAATAAGATTTATCTTTTATATCTATATATTCCTTAAAATGGTACATCATTACACCATGAAATTTATGTAACCAATGTAAATATATTTTGTATTTTCTTAAAAGTGTGATTTTTTATGTAATTTTATGTATAAAACATTCAATTTTTGATTAAATCTTTTTTTTTTCTTTTGTATATATTAAGTTTAATGCATTTCAAAGAATATAAGTAAATACCAAAATATTTTAAGAAATAGCCGATTTTAAAGGAATTTTTTTCACGAATTAGTCTTAATATCTAAAATCGTCTGGGCATAGCGTAACACTCCGCCGTAAGAATCCGCGGGCCCAGAGAAGCACTTCTTTTTCCTCCCTCCGATAGTGAAAGGGTTACTACATCATTGAGAACATACTGGGCCATCCCCCTCTGCCTTTTATTTATCTTAAATGTTCTCTATCTGTATATGGTCAATTTGTTTCTTTTTAGTTAAATGTTATAACATAAAAAAAGGACTTGAAATTTAATACGAAATTTCAAGTATTGTTTTAGAAATGAAAGTAAAATATTTCGCTTTAAATTGATTATTTTTATAATTATTTGACTATAGTATAAAAGACAAATACTGATCTTTCAGTTTTAAATTAACAGTTTATTAAGATATAATAAATAGCATAATAAACGAATATTAGAATAAATTTTATATCCAAGACCGAGAAAAATAAGATGAAAATTGATTTAAGATAAGTAAGATCAATTTATCATCTTTAAGAGAAAATTGCATCTGTTTTTTGATCCCTAAGACTCAAAATTGATTAATAGTTTTTTTTTTATTATTTTCGTATGGGAAATCAAATGCAAATGTAAAATCTAGGAAAAAGAACAAAAAGAAGTGAATGAAGTCATTGTCTCAAAAGTTCTGAAGCACGGCATCAAAACGCCGTTCTAGAGTCGCCTTGAAGTTATGCATAACGGCAGAGATGGTCATTATTCATTGGATCTGCCGAATAACAGAGAGGACAGTTAAAGGTTGTAAAGTTTCAAATGTGATGAAGATGCTTTGCCAGGCTGTAATGGCCTGTCATGAGACGGAATAGGTCTTGCTTCCGTACAATGCTGGGAATTGTCTCAACATGTCTTCAGTTCTTAAACGCTTTAAATTTATCCTATCCTGAATTAGTAATTTATTACTATTATTCCATAACTGCTTGATATGTAGCCTTATAGAATGGAATGAAATTGCCAAAGAGGAAGTAGCCTCGAGCCTCTTTTTCAAAAACCATCGGCTTGCTCGCTCCCAAAAATACCACTGGGGTCAGATATCCATTGATGCACCTCAAATTTCATTCTCAAAAATGATTCATGATAATTTTGCCGATATTAGGAGATTTTTTCAAATGTGTAAGGGGTAATTGAACGAATTGCATGAATTGAGGCTATGGAATCAGAAAATAAGACTGCATTATCAAATCTATCCCCGGAAAACAATAAATATTTCTGAGCTATTCAGATAGCCTTCACTTCACCAAAAAAGTATTCGATGTTTCTCTATTTATAGAATAAGAATAAGTTCTTCTGAACCAACATTAGAGAGATTATCATAAAAAAATTCATTCGTAAGAATTCATTCTGAATTCTACAATTGTTTAAAGGAATTTTTTTACTTCTCAATAGGAATGCTAGAAAAATCTATAAAAAGTATTTTATCGCATTAAGTTGTTCCGTTAAGAAATATTAACAACGTGACAAATTGCATATTGTAGTTAATCATATCTCCTCTAAAATATTTATGTATTAAAGTTTCTAAATTTTCCCTTTACGAGTACCATTTGCTTCCCCTTCTCTTTGAATTTAGATTTTGGGAAGTCGAAATTCAATATAAAAAAAATTAATTTAGTATTCATTATTTTCACGTAAATGTAATTTTTAAAAGTAATTTTTTTGTATTTTTTCATGCAATCAAAGATAAGAAACAAGATAATTTAAGTAAAGCTATCTGATTCTTATACACAAAATACATCATTTTGCTTCATGTTTTCAATAAAACATTTATATAGGCTAACACTCTTATTTCTTTGTATATAATAGCATATTTCATGATAAATTTATGTATGACCTTAACCTGACAAACAAACGATTTACTCTGCATTTCTCTAGGAACAGCGTTTGCACAAAAAGCAAGAAATAAATCCCATAGAGTGATGAGACAAACTACTCACTTCGTTTTATCGAAAGAAGTGCTACGAGGCAGATACAAACTGAACTTGACAGATCCTTATCTCATGTCAGGACATTTTGGTTTATCTGGTAACATGTCAAGGAGGATAAAATCGAAATAAATTGGAAGCAAGATGGCTTAAAGTTTGTTTTAAAAAGAGTTTCAGGTATACTCGTGAAGTTTCATTCCATTCTCTTCTAGGATGCCTTCAAAAAATACAGTAAGATGATGTATTTCTGTAAGGTAAAAATTCGAACAATACTTCTTCAGACATAAAATTATATTTATACGTAAATAATAAAACTGTGCTTATAAAAGACAGAATATGGCAAAAAAAGTTATTTTTATAAATAAATCATAGAAGATTACACATAATTTAATTAACTGGAAGCGTTCAGATAAATTTTTAGTTTTTATTAAGAATAATTTTAGATATCAGATTGAATCGTAAGCTCTGTTCAGAGTTATATGTAAAAAACCTCCTCCAAATAAAATACCTGATCTACATTGTCATTCCTTAGAGCCTTGATTCAGCAAAAACACTTTTTAAAATCGGTGAATAGAAGGAAAAGAAAATCAAGTTATGGAGAATGAGTCTTAAGAATATTGCATCACGAAAACTATGATTTGATTACATTCCGTTAAAAGTCCTTTTAAAATCAATGTTAGAGCATGAACACTGGCTTAGAAAACATCTGTGTTCACAGTTAGTCTTAATTCTGTTTATCTGAAATATTTATTTACAAAGTATGAAATTTTTTTAAGTAAACATTTTTTTTTTAAATTTTATATCTCGTTTTATTTGATAATAAGCAGTTTTTTATTAATTGTATAAATTCTTATTAAAATAAGAGAACGATAATGTTTAATATGTTCTTTTATTGTGTACAACTTTTGATTATATATTGACCTTCTGAAAAATTTAAATTTAGTTTATTTTATAAAAGTCTATTTTATAAGAATCTATCGAAGGTTTGATATACTGGAAAGGCTTCGAAGTATGAGAACTTCTGATATTTTCCAGTGACTTAGTTCGTTATTAAAAAAATTATTGGGATTTTCCTGTCATCTGTTTGAATCTCATATTCTTTTATTCCTTTGTACATAAAAAGATGATTTTTAAAACCTGTTATTTTTTTCGAAGTGTTCTTTCCTTTTAATATTAAGTAATTTGAGTATTTATATATACTTTAAGTATAACCATTAAAAGAGAAAAACATAATTAAGCATTTCAATTTACTTTAGTATTAGTATTGGAAAGAAATTAAAACGAATGGTTTCGTCATGACAATAGAGATTATAATTAAGTAGTAGAATTTATAGTACTCCTCGAATGGGGAGAATTCAAGGGGATTTGAATAATAATTGATCCAAATTTTTGTCCATGATATCAGTCATCAAAGGAGGAAAAGATTAATCCCAGTTTATTATGTTACCCCAAAGCGTAGTACTTTTTTCTTCAGTTCCAACTAAATTTCATGTTGTTTAAATTGATGAACTCTTTGATAGCACTGAATGCTTCTCTGAAATTGTATCAATGAAAAATGACATTCTAATGCTTTACTAATAAAGATATAAATATTTTAAGAACAAATTCTAATATAATTTTAAGAAAACAATATTGATATTTGTTAGCTTAAAATACACAACATATTTGAATTTCATAACCTAATTTATGCTTTCCATAGAAAATGAAAAAATTGCAATTTTAAAGAGCTCACTTTCAGGTTTTGAATTACATGCTTAAAGATAGATCGTTGCTGTAACTTTGCTTAACTGTAATGTCTATTAAAAGCATCTAGCTAAGAAATAAGGTACTTTCCGATGTAAAGTCATAGATTGCAATCCTTCTACAAGTTATCAATGACTCTATCAGTGTAATGTTCCTGTCATAGCATTCCGCTTTTGGTAGGTAAAAGTTCCATCTCTAATTCTTTTAAAATATGTGCACACAACTCATTTTTTTGTACGGTAGATGCGTTCCTTAGGAAACTGTACAAAATGATTCGTGTAAATAATACATGCTACATATGGTAAATTTGAGGCTATGTTCCACATCTTTAAAAAATCATGTAAGACGAAAAAACTACAAATATTTGCCCAAAAATTCGTACAAAAAAAGTAATAATGAAATTCATATTATATATTTAAAAATATAATTCATTTTTATTTCAATTTTTTTTTTTATTAGCGTACAGTGAACATTCAGTCTATAGATACATACAACACATAAAAATTCAAATTGAAATTAGGAATAAAATGACTAACTAACATCTAATCATTGCTACTTGATAACAAGCGTGCACGTTTATTACGAACTGGATCAAAAATGCTATCAACAGTAGATGTGTCAGGTATGTCTAGCACAACTGTCAGTTTTGATTCAAATGAAGAATTTTATTCGTTATTAGCCACGGTTGTGTTTTTTTGTGGTTACAATGTTTGTTATTAGTGACTATCTTTTTTGGTTTTTCAAGTTGCTGAAATAATTCCTGCAACACAGACTTAAGACTACGTTGAAATTTTATTGCAGCACGCTCTATGCAAGGATCGTGAGAAAGAAAACGTTGTTCCATACTCGTTGCAA
>BMAW01082469.1:0-11268 GCA_019974015.1 Nephila pilipes
TCAAATTAGATTCGTTGGGTTTATTTTAATTTTGAGTAATTATTGAAAGCTATTTTATTGGCAAACTAAAAAAATAAAATAAAATTCTCAAAAATATGAATAGTTTTTTCCAGAGAAACTTATCCTAATGGCTGTACTTGATGTTACTACTTAAATGCTGATGTAATATAAGCCTTCGAGCTTCTGATTTAAGACGTCAACTTTCAAATAAATTTTTAAGAAATATATTTGAGTTAATGTTATATTCCCAACGCCCTCCATTTGTGAAAAAAAATGAGGCAGTGGTTACTAAAATCATAATGAAAATGTAATTACAACTTTGGTTTATAGCAGAGGTGCCCAAACCTTTTAACTTAAGGGGCTATACTAACTAGCTCATCAAACCACCATAGTTTCCACCATTCAAACCAGTTTTGAATTACGCACAAATTTGCGCTTTGGGACCAGCTGATGAGTGAAGTATTTCTGGAGAGGATGAAGACTCTACTAAGTTTATACTTTCGGTTGATACTTATGACTAAATGTCTAGGACATATCAGTATGATGGATGTACGCAATGCGAGTTCTGTGCGTTTTGTAATGTTACAACCATGTTAAACGTATAGCGGTGTCATTTTGTGAAGAGTTGAGAAGTTAATCCTTTGACGGTTCGGCGAATCGGCAGTTTTCGCTCTCGTTCGAAGCACAGCGCTTCAATTAAACGGTCGGTGAAAGTGGCAGCCTTTTTCTCCCTAGCGGCCTACGAAAATGTCACTCTCTTCTGACAGTGATACGGATAGCTCGCCCCCTTTTAAAAGATAGTTTTTAAGCAATTATTTGCGATATATTAATGCAATATTTTGACAAATTGTAACTTGCACTTCTAAACAACTCAGTAAATTATAAATATTACAAATTTCAGCTTCTAAAATATGCAATTCTTAATATTTGCAATATATTAGTGTAATATTTACAACAATTTAACCTGCAATTTTAAACAATGAAGTAAATGTTATAAATATCAGTTTGTAATATATTAAATTAAAATATCTAAATAATTACTCGCAATTTTAAGCATTATAAGGCTTTAAGCTTTATAAATCTTTTATTAATTGTTATATTTATCCCAAATTCTTTCTGTGTGTGATACGCATTGAATTATGGAATTGCACATAATGGAGTATTACAGTCTTTGCAATAAATGCGCCATTTTTCAGAAACGAGATCCCTCCAAATTACACAAAATAAATAACTAGAAACAATGGGATCGGCAACATTTTTCCTTATTGCATAAAAAGTTTTACTGTAACCACCCTCTGTACGCAATCATATTAACTGAATTTTGCCAATAAATATCGTTTGTAACACGAATAACTCAGGATAATATAGGAGGACGAACTCAGCTCGTCAGCGTCCATTACGAAAAAGCTTCTCTGCCCATGTAGGTTTCAGTTGCAACCATTTAGGTCGAAAACCCTCGGACGAGATGAACTCATCAGTGTCCATTATGACACGTTATTTGGTTGAAGAGCTGGACTAGCTCACAATCATTGAAGAGAAAAGTGAAGAACGTGTGACTCAGTTGCCTAGTGGTCAGGGTCGTAACTCACGGCAGGGATTGGCTTCATCCATTCGCGGGTTCAATTCCTGATGACTCTGAAGACTACCGTGTTAATTAAGTCTATTATAGGCTTTTAGGATCGGCGTCATATTCATTGTAGTTAATTTGTACAATTTCACTATATAAGCCAGTTATTGTTTTTCTTAATTAGTTTGTATGATTTAATTGCAATATAAATTTTACTGTGTAATCAAAATTAACTATGGTGGACCAAATAAGTGGTTCTCGCATGCCGTAGTTTGGAAACTTCTGGCTTACCTCATGTTTTTAATATTTGAGTCCTGCTGAAACTTATTATTCACACTCATTACAACCATTTGTAGCAGACAATAATCGCGAGGTTCGTAGTGGGTGTTTTCGAAGTTTACAACTGACGTTTTATTCATAATTCCCAAAAGGCCATTTATGCAGATGGATGAGAAGTTTTTCTCAATTAATGAAACTGAACCTCAAAGGTAGAATTACTAACTCAGAAGTCGCCTAAATATTGGTAAAAACATTATTGCACTTTTTCTATAGTACTAAATACAAACTACAATTAAAATTAACGGATTAAGTATGTACATACGTATAATAAAGGTTAACTGCTATCATGTAGTTTCACAGACTCTGCAACCTCCATCCATAAGCCAAACTTCATTTATCCTTGAATTGTTCAATAACTTCTTACGGAGTATTTTTAAAGTAACACATAAAGGACAACTCTCGAAAAGATATTTTGGATCCATCAATTTTAGTTTCGTGGTTTGGGATCATTTGAGAGAGTGTGAGAACGCGCGTTGTTAGTATTATTTGGATATCTTGAGACTTACTAATCTTAAGTTATAAAGTTAGTTTAATTCTGCTCCGGACTAAGCCAATTTCGTTTCTGTAGTCTTAAGGTGAAGGGCTATAATTTCTAGCTACTTTCTAAATATCTTTATTTTAATTGCTTAAATAGAGCTAAAAAATGAAAGCACACATTTTACCTTTCACAAAAGGTAATAAAATGTATAATCAGTTAATGGTCAGGTAAAGAGTTTTTTGACGTTGGGGAAATTCTGAAGATTCAGGCTTTGCAATCGAAAAGGACAAGAATAATCTTTACCAGATTGAATGAATATTGTAACAAATAAAAATGGCCTATTACGTATTGTGAAGGAAAAACAAACAATTGCATATAAATTTGTGGGAATACCAAACATTAATGTGATTTAAATTTACTAGAAAAATTCATATTAATCGCTGCAATAATAGAATCAGACTTCTGCATGTTTGGAGGCTAAACGGTTTTACATTTAAATAATACATATGATTTATATACCTTAAGTCGGTGTTTCCGCAGCTTTTTTTCCCCTGCAATACGTCATTTTCAATATTCTTTTTGTTACCCCTTAAATTCGAATTGTCTATTTTGAGATTTGTTCATAAAATAACAAATTATTTGGGCTTCAATATAATTCTTGAGAATTTAAATATAATTGTTTATATGAAATTATTATTAAACTAATTACAGGAAGAAAATTCTGTAATAAAAAGTCAAACTATTATTGGGAAGTATGAAGTAGTTTCTTGCTAACTTAAAGTTTTAGGTTGAGAATGTTACAATTCCGTGGAAAAATGTAGGTTTTTGAAAATAACTATATCATGATTACTTGACTAATAAAATCTCAGACATTGAAGTTAGCTTTATATTTCTAAACACATAACTGTTTTCTCAATTCACAAATAATTAATTTTCTTACCACAACACAATAAGTTATTTGAGAGATTATGTAATTTTAAATTATCACAGTAGAATTTGCTTACAATTACAGTAGTAGAAAAACATATCCATTGTAAAATATGATTGAAGTTAATGATGTTGTGAAACACATATACTTAAATTTCATTTCATTTTCAACATTTATTTGAATTTCTATGTATTCTATCATTTTAATACACTATATATGTATTTTTAAAATATGCTACCTATTACACATATATAACGCAGCACCAGCACGCACCACACGCACACACCACACACACACACAAACACATATATATGATATCTATCCCTTTTAATTAATTTATTTTAATTAGACATGTATTGCAATTTTTATTAATAAAATAATTTTTAACTTAGATTTGCCTTTATTTCAATATTCTAAATGCATCCGCGTTATTAAATTATATGATATACTGAAATTATTGAATAAAAATATTGCAACCACTCCTGAAAATAATTTTGCAGCTATATCCCTAAGAGAAACGCAACAATTTGTAAAGTAAAGTAAAAAAAAAACAAAGCTCGTATCCATCCTATCGTGCCATTTTAATATAATATTTGTTTCCATAGCTATAACAAAAATACATTCATCATTTTAAATTGCTTCCTTGTCACTTTAATCATTTTCGAACGTAAAGTATTCTGAATTTGCAAAAGTGGTTATTCGTTAAAGTAATCGTAATATGATTTTAATGCAACTTCAAAATGAATTTTTGGTTATTTTATTCATTGCACTTTACGAAAGCATTTTAGTGATGCATAAAAACCTTTTTCATCTTTTTATTAAATTCACAGAGATTTTGAGTTTCCTTTGTGATACAAGTAAGTTTCACGTTGAATTTTAAACCTGAGGCAGCGCTCTATTTGTCCACCCCATAAATATGAAGATACTTTAAAAGCTTTAGAATATAATATCGAGAAATTTTTATTATATTGAATTTGTCTAGAATACAGTAGTATATGCATAAAATAGTCTACCATGAGCAAATCTGAGCATTTATTCAAAAAACAATTGTGTTCTTGTTACATAAATTGAACATAATACTGTAGAGCCTCCCACCCGACCAAACATATTAATCTAAAATGCATCAAAAAGAGAAAGTGCATGAAAATGTATAAGAAATTTGAACAACTTAAGAGATTATACCAGGGGTTCATTATACACGCATAAAACGCCCTCCCACACTTGGCCACACACACACACACACACCACACACACACACAGCACACACTACGCCACACAATAATAAAAAAAAAACACACACACACACATATATATATATATACATAGAAAAATATGTATTATGTTTAATTAATTATAATAATATTTATTTGAATTTGTTTTTGATATGATATTTTGAGAGTTATAATTTTGATGTTTTGTTGAAATACAAGATGTGTCTATTAAGACTGACGCTATATTTTTTATATTTTTCTTTTATACATATTTACTTATTATTACTTTCAATGACCATTCCTCCTTTATCCCTAAAACACCGCATACGAATCTTCCATCGTTTGAAAGTGTGCTGGAAGTCTTTTTGTCAGCTCCTTCAGATCCCGTGTTGCTTTCTCTATCACGGCTTCAACTAACTCAAATAGAGGGCTCGATTAATCGAAGACCACTTTTTAATACAGATTTCAACTTAAGAATAAGTCATTACACATAAGTCGTATGGTGCCAGATACGGCGAATAAAGCGGATGGTCAAACACTGGAATGATGTACTTGAACTAGAAACCTCTTCACTAGCTTTGCGTAATGAATTGTCCTTCCACAATTCGGGGCATTTTTTTCCTTTTTCTTTCACGGAGTTTAGCAAGAACGTTAGGTACTAATGTTGACTAATAGTTTAACTATCAAGAACTCATTGAAGGTACACAATGCAATGAATATCAAAAAATAATCTTTGCTTTGAATTTTGATTTCTTCATTCGAGCTTTTTTGGCTCTCGGTGAAGATGGGTTCTTCCAGTATACGGATAGGCACTTCATTTCGGGAACATAAGTATAAATTCGTCATACCATATTCTACTTTTCAATAAGTTTGGATCATTCTCAATGGCATTCAAATTTTCAGTACAAACATTTTTGTGAACCTCATGTTGTTCAAACGTGAGAGTTTTTGGCTCCATTTTGCCACACATTATTTGCATGCTAAAACTGTTATATAAAATTTGCCGAACGGATTCATTATCAATTCCTATAATCTCAACTATCACACGAATACTTAACTTACTGTCAGATCAAATCAGATTAACTGTTTTTTTCGATATTGTCATTTGTTTCTGACGTGGAACGGCGATCCTTTCATGAATCACCTTTAACGTCTTCTCGGCCATCTTGAAAAAAAATCCGACTAAACCACTCATAAGCACGTGCATGCGTTAACATTCATTGTTATACACTTTTTGCAGAAAATTATTAATTTCAGAAGCGGTGTTTCTAAGTTTCATGTGAAATTTCACAATCATTCGCTGTTCTATTGATACAATGATCATTTTCCAGGGGAAACGGAAATAAACGATACTGGGGAAAGAAGATACATATCTACGGATTTGTCCTATTATCTGATTATCCTATTATCCCAATCTGCGCATCTAATGAAAAGGAGGCACTAGTTTTTCAAATTTCTGAGATAGATTAAAGCTGATTTTCTGTCCTATTTCGAAGGAAGAAACGAGGGAGTAATTGTGAATGAATTATTGATTATTCACGTAAGATGAATAGTGAACCCTGAGAAGTAACAGGAAGTCTATTAGCGACGGTTCTCGTTATTTTGAATTTCGGTTAAATGGCGAGGATAACACCAGAGCTGCAATCTCCCTCTTCAATCTTACACACTCTTCCCCAGGAGGACAGGACTCGACTATAATTCACGTGATTTTAGCCCCTCTACACGAAGGGTCTTTAGCGACAATAAGGCTCGAACTGAGAACTCGATGAAAACTGCGCCATCCTAGTTGGCGGCCATGATCGCTAGGTTACAATGGCCACTTATGCAAGTTGTAGTTTTTATGCAGGTTATGAAAGCTTAAAGTATTTTACCCTTTCAGCGAATGTTGTTGAGTTGTTCCTGCTTTTAAATGTTTTTATTTGTAAGATATACTGTTAATTTGCATTTATATTTTATTGTACTGAATATTGTTAATTCGTGTTTATGCTTTTCTTTTTAAAAATAAGTTTAAAAGGTACGAGTGCTTAAGTGAATCTAAAAATTAATGAACCAATCCCTTTATTATGTAATATTTATCTTATTTTATACGGCTCAAGATAATGCAATGTTTTAAGAATATGTATACCGTATAAATCAATTGATGAGTATATTTCTATAACCTCTTGTCTCCAACCATCTAACAAATTAACTTCTAACAAGCTATTTATTATTTGATCAGATTTGTGTGTAAAAAACGAATCACAAGCATTTTGAAATAACGTTTGAATGGATGTGTTTCCTCTCTCACACATTAAAAAACAAGCAAATAGTGACGCTGTGATGCAATACAAAATCCAACCCACGAAGATCAATTTCATCGATTGTTAAAATAGCGATGCGAGCAGTGAAAGCTCATCACTGCGTGGCTATAAAATCAATGAGAGGGGAGAAAGAGTTGCTTATTATGTGATGGTCATCAAAATGATTCATTCCTGTTGTTGAGGGAAGGAATGAATCAATGGCGTAGGGAAAGATTATATTCACAACTTTTTGAATAACGATAGAGAGGCTATGTTTGTAGGAGTTGATGGATTCTTGATCAATAATAGCACAGAGTTTTGACGGGTCTTTGTCTGCAATATACTTGCTCTTTTTCAGATTTCTTTCTTTCTTTTGTTTTTCATTATAGTATATTCTTTATGGATATCTTAGATATTTTCAAGTAGCAGTCAGTTGACAAATCGATTAAATAAATGAAAAATGAATTTACTAATTAATCCTTTTTTATTTATTCTGATTTAAAATAAATTAAAAAAGTGATATTGAGCAGAAGTTACCAATCAGTGTACGGTAGTTCTTAAAAAGTAAGCCAATAGAGTTTTAATAGAATTTTGGTCACTTAGTTTATTTAGTGTTTCGTTGAATAGGTCAATATCCAATAAGGAAACTTCTTTGATTGTTAAAATGTCAATTAAGAATTTTAGGTACAATAAGATTATTTTCTATGTTTTGCGATCTCAACAATTATCTACTTTGATAATTCTTAAGAAGAATTACTTCCAGGGGAAATATGCTGCTACAAATTTCCAAAGAAACAAAATTTACGTTAAATTTTTCACTCAGCTAAAATGTTTTCCGTTAATAGTTAATAGTTAATAGTAAGAGGCAGAATTTTTTTTTATTTTCCTTTAAATATAAAAAATTAAATTGACATTTTTGGCAAAATTACTCTTTGAAGTAATTTAACAAAACCTTCAAATCTAAATTTATGTTACGTGAATAAATACAGAAATACGGTTATAGTAATGCACTGTTCTGTTTTTAGCTATATTATTATTCTAAATAAGATGTTTAGAATGAATGAAAAAAAAAGTAACAATTTTTCTATTTGAGAAATATAGAAGTAATCCTTTTTAAAACAAGAAAAGATTATACTTTTCCATAAGTAATTCATATTTTAGATTATTCGTAGCTGAGCTTTATATTTAATTGAAAAGCACTTTGTTACAATTTTCACTTAATCAGGTTTGAGTTAGACTTACTCATTACCTTATTGTTACTTTCAGAATTATAATAACGTTTTTATATAACGAATATTATCATTTTCTTCACATTTAAATGAATTATTTTGTTAATTTTTAATATTTTTTTTCAAAATCATGTAATGATATTCATCAAGGATGAGTTCCACGTGTTTCTTTTAATTGAGTCACTAACACATATTTTTTTTCTTTTTAAACTTTTTTATACGGCATTTAATGAACGAGCGTTGTTCAGAAGGTAAAGGTGCACAATTTCTTAAGAACCGAAAACAACCAAATAATTTTGAACCTAAGTGAAGTGACTTCCCTCTCCTAACTTCCCCACAACGCCAACGGGAGGATTTTGGGCCCCTAGCGATTTAACGTGTATCATCCCGGCCACAAGGCGGGTCTTTTGTTTCATAAGGTCTCGAAGCCACGACTAGACGAAAACCGCCGGCGGCCTTATTTATATTTCTGAAAAGTTTACAAATTCATATACTAATACGAGGCATTATTTTTCAACGTTGTCATATTATTTCACAATGCATTTTGTGAACAAACAGCGGTACAAGCTTTTTTTAGGTTTTTGTCAAAAAAAAAATATCCCGCCGTCTATTCGTCCCATTGTTTGATGTCACTTTGGACCTCTTCGGCAATCAAAAACCTTTTCATGCATAAACATCTTCAGAAAAATGAAAAGATCTGAAGGTGTCAGATAAGTATTACGAGAGTTAGGGTTGATGATGTCCCAACCGAATAGTTCAATATTTGATTTGTGTCGTTGACTGTGTGGGGACGTCCATTACCGAGCAAAAAACACTCTCTCTACGATCACCTTCTTTTTTTTTACATCGTCGTATATTTTTAGGGTTCCTCAATACTGATCAACATTGATTGCTTCCTCGAGCAAAAATTCAGGGAAAATGATATCTTTATAGTTCCAAAATGCTGAGACTATGATTTTTTGGGCCGAAACAAAGGTTTTAAATTTTTCTGCATACTTTATACTCATTACACCCCTTGTAAACATTATTACACTTCAAGCCACCAAACACGAGAACGGGTTTTATTTCATTTTAAATCGGATAAAGTGTGTTTCTTTTCGTGAGAAGAAATCAGTTTTTGTTTTTAAACTCGCAGTTGGAAGAATATGGAATCAAGACACTCATTTCGATATAGCATTATTAGAGTTTTCAGCCGGCTGAGACAAACGATCAGGCATTCCAATCTTAAGTTTCTAATCTTGAACTAAGTGTAGCGAATTTTTTAATAAAAATTATTTTTTCTGCATCAAAGTTCATTACTCTTATTCTCTGGATATCCCTTGTACAAATAAGAATACTTCACACAGAAGTATAACAAATTAGTTTTTACATAGTCTTCTCATTTGTGAAACTTCTCCCTTGTATACTATAAATCCTACACGCAAACACTGATCACAAGTCACTCTGGACTAGATGAAAGGAATGTCTTCTGGCAGTTTCCTCTGACATCCCAGACCATGTGGTGATCAGATGTGTAAAAATAGTCCCATTGTAGTTCAGGTATGTCATATAAGGAGTCTAAAATGAGTACCCAGTGTTTGGGGATAAAGCCATTAACCCTGTCCCAGACGAGTGTATCAGGGGTCCTCAGGGGCTTGCCTTCTTTAGACGGGGGCAATGTACGGGGATCATGACCTAGTGATCGTTTTCTTTCCCAAGGGATTTACTGTCTTTGGTAAACATGGGTGGCAGTTAACACTTTGTCTTTAGTAAACACGGATGGATATTAAATTAATTGACAAAGAATAAATAAAATATTAATGTTCACGAAGTAAACCTATTAGCTGAATAAAGAATTATGAAAACGTGAGGAATTGTTTTCTGTTAACAAACACCGATAAGAGTAATTTATATTTATTTAGTTCATCTTATACGTATATCATTTCATTAATTACCATTTTGGAAGTTGATGTGAAGATCATCTCGCATAGGCCTTCAGCTAATTCGCAGAGGTTTCGAAGAAATACAGGGATTTTTTTTCTTTTCTGGAGAGGGAATTTATCTTAGGTCTAAGGTAAACTATAAACAAGATCTTTTAATAGTTTATTAAATTCGAATTTTAACTGCTTTTCAGTTTTTACTCTTCTTCTCATTAACAAATTTAGTTCAACAGGTGCTCATGCACACTGCAATTGAAAATTTTAATATAGCTTGATAAAAGTGAGACTACTTTTTATTCATCCGTTGAGATCCAAAAGCATGAAAAATATTTATAGACACCTAGGTACATTTCAGAGGATACTGAAAACTATCAAAGCGTTCTCATCGCGAATATGTAATGAAAGGAATTGTATATACTCATTTCGAAATACATACGGCGGAATCCTGTAGTATTCCAAAATAATCTGTGTTTGGTTTCGTTATGCAGGCGTTATTGCAAACCAATAAAATATTCTATACTTTTGGCCAACTAAGTACTTATTTATTTAAACAATAATTGTCGCTACACATTACCACACACATGGTATAAAATAAAACGAGAAGCGAAAGCAGACATAGCAAGTCAAAATTCAATTGTGATCTGAATCTATAACTATTCTAATTCCTGGAGACACTGACTGATAGTTATGTAATTAAGACTGGTCTCTAAAATCTCAAAAGGGTCACGTGACTGGAAGCTATAAATTAATTGGTCATTCTCAAATGACATATTGTCACGTTAAATGGTGGTTGCAGTTATAAGTTATACTTCCTTTGACAAATAATAAATATTATTAGAAGTCGACGGTACAATTTCCGAGCATGTTCGAGACCAAAAGGAATAAAAGTTATTATCGAACTGGTTGCACAATGAAATCATTAAATTCATAGATTTTCACTTTGAACATATTAGTGGTAGGATGCATTAATAATTTTTACCAAAAAAAAATAACGCTACAAGCATTTGGTCCTTTTTCTATATCTCAGATACAAAAATTAGGTAAAAGTATGATATTTCACAATCAGTTTCTCTCAATATAATCTTCATTCAGTAAAAGAACGACAAGAATAACTATATTTTCCAAATAACTTTATTTTTCCATATTTAATTCAACTTTCAAAAGAATTAAATTTCAATGTACTTGAAAGAAATCAATATTATTTTCAAGTCCTTCTGACAAAAAAGACACAATACATAGTTTAAAATAAGTTTTGCGTGTAAATTATTAGGAAAATAATAAAAATTTTATAAATTAGAGAAAATTAAAAGTTTTTTTT